>PVJX010006094.1:0-80332 GCA_004027295.1 Dolichotis patagonum | reverse complement strand
CCCAGGTCCCGGGTCTGACGACGGCCTGAGACTTTCAACCTTCGAGTAAGACCCTCCCACCACCAACTCTTGTTGCCTGAGCCTAAGTCTTTTGGGAAACAGCACGAAAACATCCTCCTGGCTGTTGAGTCTCCACCAGTAACTGTAGCCAACCAGCCTCGAAGGTTCTAGGTTCTGTTGGGTGCGTGGTCAAGGAAGTGAGGTCATTCCTGGGTCCTCCCCCTCCCATGTCCCCTCCAATTGCTGCTAGCTGCAAAACTGGAAAATCCTCACATGTATCCTTTATAACCCAGTAGTATTCCACTGTGTGTAGTTACTATTTTTTCTTGATCCATTTGTCTGCTTGTGAATATATAGGCTGTGGTTTCTGCTATGAATTGTGTTGCAATAAACACTGACAAAAATGTATCCTTCTCATGTGATGTCTTTAGACCCTGTTGGGAGGATAACTAAAAGGAAACAGTTAGGTCAATTGAGATTTCTATGTTTAGTTTTTTGAGAAATCTCTATACTGATTTTCATAGTGGTTGTACTAACGTATCTCATGAATTTTGGAGACTATCTTATTTTTCAGGATAGCTTTATATACTCTACATTGCTATTTAAATTCTATTTTAATACTTAATTCCATATTAAGACTTCAGTGTATAACATACTTTGAGGCTAATTTTAAAAATCTTCAAAGGAAATCACAGTCCATTGCTATAACAGGACTTTAATTAAAGCTTTATTTTATTTAAAAAAGATAAGTTTATCAGTTTTATTCTCAGAATAAAATGTTTGATCATAAAAGCAATGCCTACTTAGAACATGTTTGGCACTTCATTTTATACTAGGTAAAACTGATCAACTGATGGTCTAACTGGTGTCATTTTTCTGGCACAGGAATAAAAGCTTGTTCATAATATTTACACAAGCTTTGAAGTAAAGAAGAAAAAGGGAATCATTTTTGCAGTGTGTGTGTGTGTGTGTGTGTGTGTGTTTTCTACTGTTCTACTTCAACTGAGTCATCTGCAAATGAATTACCTTACGCAATGCCATGTGCAAGCACATTTAAAAGGTCTTTTTTACGCTTGATAATACAAGTAAGACTTTCTCAGGATATTTTTCCCTTTCCATAATCTGTGCTTTTTCTTGATGCTGGATCTCAGAATTCACTTGTGTGTCCTGCAGAAAAACTAGACTCTCAGGAAGCTGATGTCATTAGAGCTACTCTTCCAATTGTCAGCAAATATATAAATTGTAGGAGACTGAAAAGGTCACCTCTGCAACAATGCTACTTACAGTAGCACAATGATCACTGACCTGCAGATATGCTAAGGCTCTCAAACGCGCATTGTGAGAGTGGTCATGTCAGCCAGGACAGCTGGATGTCCGCACACTGCTATCTTAATTTACTCCTGGGCAAAAAATGTCAGAGTGCCATTGCTGCTGACATGGACTTTGATATACATGTAGAATTTAAGAATTTTTCCTGGTATCTTATTTACAAGATACAGTAATACTTCGGCTCGGTAAAATTTTACTTCTGTTTGCAAACTTTACATTGGGTGACAAACATGACCAGGGACACGTTTCCCATGCAAACACAAATACAGTCATCTGCCCCCAAACTGTACCACAAATGAAGATTGGAAACTAAGGTAGCATTGTGCATTCTTGTTCCTTTAACATGTCTGTGTAATACATAAAATATATATTGTTGTGTGAAATTAATTTTCAAATGTAATAAATGCTCTACTTATTCACAAGTGTGCTATGTAACACAAATGTAAATGATCTGTATCTTTCCAGTACATCTCCCTAGAATTTTACTTACTAAATTTATTTACGAGTATAAATAGAATCTTTTAAAATTTATTAATATACTTAATAGATAGTGTACCACTTAGAGTTTACTTCTGAGTTCAGCCTCTTGGGTGTAAAATCCAATTACACTTGTAAAATTGTGAAATCTCTCAGAATTAAAATTTGCACAGCTATACGAAAACTGGCTAAGTCAGAGTAACCTAGAAGACAGTGTAGAGAAGTAGCTTTATCACCATGTTTGACAGGAACAGTCGGTTTCCTGCTGGTTCCAGTATTGACATTTTAGTTTCTGGAACCTGCTAAGTTATAAGCAATTATATACAAGATCCTGGTATGGTCATAAAAGAACCGCAGTTGGTAGTGGCACAAAGCCATCTCAGTTCATCACCAGACGGCATACTAGCTTAATATCAGGCTTATTTGTGAGCATTAAATATATTTAGGTATTTTAGATATAGCGAAGCATAAAATAAAAGTGTGCTTTCACACTTAAAAAAAGCTTTTTAAAAACATTATACACCATATACTGGAATTTGAAGACTTAAAAGACTAAAAGATATGGGAAGATGACTACTGATAGTTTGACTATCTCTAAAAAGCCCTGATGTTCTCTAAAATATCTGGTTGATTAGAACAGATTACGGAACTACGGGTGAGTAAAGCCTAGCTAGCAAACAGCAATCTTTGAGAGGTCAGAAGGAGCCAGCATAAGACACACGTTCACCTCTTACTATACAACATAATGAAGACAGTGTTCTAAAGTTGTATTACTTTGTCATAAGTCCTGGTAATACATACAGGTACGTAGTAAATCACACTAAGGAATTACACTAAGTATAATTCATATTCTATGAGCTCACATCTGCTCATGTATAATTAAAACATAAAACATTAGTGATTAAGACATTTGATATTCCTATAAAAATATATGGTCTTCTCCAATTCTTTGCTAGCAAATTCAAGAGTAATTCTACATAGAATTACAAGTTTTAGGTGCAATAGAAGAATGTGAACATTATAGTCGTTACTGAAAGAAATAGCTTGAATGTTTAGCAACCTTATTAAATATATCTATATCTATATCTATATCTATATCTATATCTATATCTATATCTATATCTATATCTATATCTATATCTATATATCTGCTGAATAAACATTTAGAAGAAACACTAATATTTCTGAATGTAAGAATTTATTACAATATTGCATCACAAATATGATGTAGGAAACCCACAAGAACCACATAATACACACACCAAACTAGGTTTAGGGTTACTAGAAACAGTCAATGTAGCTATTTTCTTCTTCTCTGGTTCCTGTCTATATTCCTACTCACACATGCAGTAATTGCTAATGTATCTGAAAGCCTAATTTTAAGGTAAAGTGAGACTACCACACTTCCCACCCACTCCTCATATTGCCTTTGTCAATGCCTAAACCCAGGCAATAAATACTTTTCTTCTTGAAGAGTCTAGAAATATCTCTAGGGTATTTTGCACCAAAATCTGACAAATCTAAAAGTTTTACCATAATAAGTAAACATGTATCACCAGAACACGACAGTAAATCTATATAAATTTAATTATGTTATTTAAGGATTGAAAATCAATCATTTTATTAGTATAAAATTCCAGATTCATCACTAGAAACAAACTAATCTTAATGATTAAATTTTAAAGCTTAAGTTTTTCTTCTTTGTTTTGTTTTTAAGACATCAGAAAACAATGAAACAGTTCAGAATGCATGAATCTTTTTATTATCAACATCCTGTAAAACAAAGAATCACAAATGTGGATTTTGACACAGCAAAAATGATTTCATGGTTTTAGTAGGATAGAGATATAGATATATCCCTATTAGATATAACCTGCTAAGATATCTAGTATATCAACTGGGTTTCACCTTGCTGAAATCAAAATATTGTTTGTCTTGCAATCTACTGTTATTCTTCAAATCTTCTACATGGAAATATGAAATTATTGCTCACTGGTTTTTTGCAAAAATTAGTGTGGTTGTTGGACTCAGGACCCTGTATCTTTGTCAGCTATCAGCAGAAAATCACTCAACTCCTGGAGACATATGTAGGCACCTCTCATGGGCTTCCTGCTCAGAGAACTCCCAAACTGGTTGTGTCCTTCATGAAAGTCAACAGGAGAATACCTCTTACATAAAACGTCATCAACTTCTTTGTATTGCTCACACAGTTAATCTCCATTTTGTTAAAGTCCGAAGTCAACTTAGTAAGAAAAAGAACTATACGCAGCATCCCTTCATCTCTGCGACACAATGCTAACAGGGGTAACAGTTGGCTTACTCTGGCGGACTGGTGATTACATAGAATGGGTGTGTTGGGGACAGAAGGAGTCTAGGTGTCCGCTTGAGAATTCTGCCCATGACAATGATCACTTGATAATTCAGAAGCTATATTTTATTAACATAAATACTGAACATTATTCATCACTTCTCAGAGAAGTTATTCAATGGCTACAAAAAAGAGATTTGTAATTTCATGTAGAATAATATTTCAGTGACTAAATCCACAGGCATAAATTTCCTTTAATTAAAAAAAGTGTTAATTCTTAATATTACCTAGAATCAGAGTCTGTAGTCTTATTTTCTCTTATTCTGTATAACTAAATTTTGTACACTAAGGTAACTATTCTGTCATATTACACCACGGAATATAAGCAAGTAAATTTTATATCAAAGGAAAACAAAAGATTCTTCAAATTTTTAATACTTAGTAAAAAACCAGATCATTTTTCACAAAATATTAATCCTTGCAAAAGATCTGTCTACGTAATAAAATTTCTTTCCTTGTCAACAACAAAATAATCAAAGTGAGCAAAAATAAATGCTCTTGGAAAATATGAATGGTAAACATCCTTTCTTCTTGCATTGGTTTGATTAAAATTTGACTTGAGGCTTCTGGCAATGTTTAAGCTCATCATGATTAGTCAATTTTCATGAAAAAGTTACTATATTATGTATTAAAATAGTACATTTTAAAATGAATAATTGGTAAAACAATTAAGCATCCTATGCTATTTTCAAAGAATAAAGCTGAGTCTCCAACACTTCTTCTATTTCCAAAGTTCAGCATTACTACATTTGGAATTAAGTTTTGTAACTTGTTATTCAATCAAAAATGTAGATTATCTTCATTATTATTATAAGGGAAAAGCTCACGGCAAAAAAGAAATATTGCTCTTTGAGAATTGTGCTCGCTTGTCATTTGTATTGACTTTTATTGCTGTCATTATTGAAGTTATTCATGATTGTTGTTTATATTGGATTTTTCTCTGGACATTGAAAACTAGAGATTTTTCCCTGGGGCAGAAACAATAACAATAAATATAATTCCTTCTTAGGGAAATACATACAAAATTGCCTAGTTGTATAACCAGCTATATGTCAGTGTGGACCTGTTAGTGGAAGTGTGTTGAACTGAGAGGATTAAGAATCACACTGTTTCCAAAAAGATTTTGTCAAAATATAGAAGGTTTTAAATAATGTGTGACTATTAGTTGATACATAGAGGAGCCACTTTGATTGAGATACATAGCATTTTATGATAAATATTCACGTAAGTTCTAAGTTTCTGGAATTACTAATTTTCTAGAGTTGCATTGTATGTTTTTCAAATTAAATATTAAACATCTATTTAGTTCCCACTGTATGTTCTATAATGATGGTATTTTTGTTAAGTAGATTATTTTTCACTCCAGAATTACAAAAGAACAAGTAATGTTCTGGACTCTCATCAGCTAGGTGAATGTAGACAAATGTAGATTTAAAATTTTATGACCTTTGTTTTTCTCATAATATGAAATGTGTTTATGACTATTAACCAATAGAAAAATTACATGAAATGTTGTTGGGCAGCCTTGACTGTAAATGAGGTAACTCAAGAACCTGCTTACCTGCATACACCATCTCTGTGGTCCTGCTAATTTTGATGCATCCAAATTCACTGGTCAGTTTAGATACAGACCATAGAGAGAAAGCCTCCCTGTTGTGCCTTCACCCCATTCTTCTGTGACTTCTTTGCTCCTGCTCTTTGTCCTCTGATTATTCTTCCCTTCTGTCATAACATTCCTTACGTCTTCCCTGTTTGGTTCTTAGCTCCAGAAGACTACCAGTTGCAATGAATTTGTCGTGAATACATTTGCAACATATTTGAATGTTATGTGTTACAAAAATATATTGTTATATAAATAAGTATATTATTTATATATCTCATTTAGTATAACCTGGTGAGACAATATACTTTCCTATTTTAAAAAGAGAAAAAAATGTCATGTTGCTTCTATTTGTCTATCCATGTGCTCTGTATTTTTCAAATGGATAGGGGAACAAGAAGTGGAAGAGATAAAGATGGGAGGGAAAAGGGATGGAAAACAAAAAGAACTGAAAGGAAAACCTGATGAAAAACAGAGCTTTTGCAAGAGAGAAGACCAAGAGTTGGAGACAGCAGAGAGGGAAGGGAGGGGTAAGAGTTGAAAAGAAATGGGATGTATTATACACATGAACCAACTGTGTACAATAAATGTAACCATTATTTACTGAAACCATGTACTAATGAAAATATTTTTTTAAAAGATGGAGAAACTCAGAATTAGTGTAAAATGATTTTTTCCAGATTGTCCAATTGAATATTAATCTTATGAACCTACAGGTTTTGTGTATTTGTGTAGTGTAAACATACATGGTTTAAAAAAGTGTATATTTAATAGTATTTAATTTGGAAAACATAGCAGTAAAATTTGCAAGAAGTTACTTACACAGTGCCCAGCACATAATTAGATATTTACAAATATTAATGTCTTCACAATACCTTCATCTTATAAATCAGAAGTATTATATTGTTTTTATAAATAGCTTTGTACTCATTGATATTTTAGATAAAAAATATCAAATATACAGAAAAAGTTTTAAATATAAAACAATGTTCTATT
Source organism: Dolichotis patagonum (assembly GCA_004027295.1). NCBI lineage: Eukaryota > Metazoa > Chordata > Mammalia > Rodentia > Caviidae > Dolichotis > Dolichotis patagonum. The sequence continues at coordinate 73,562 of PVJX010006094.1, read as the reverse complement.
TAAGTAGGAATGCAATAAGTTGTCTAAGAGTCTTCTGATACCATAAAATTGGTATCATTCTATATGGTACACAAATAGGAAAAGTTATACTAGAATTCTAATTTGGAAGATGGGACAGCTTATAAAAGGGAAAAATACTTTGGCAAGAAAATCTAAACTGTGTGTAGGCTAATTTCATGTAATATTTAATAAAACATATACTTACAAATGAAAATACAGTACTAGAAATTACACTAACTCTGTGTTGTAGAACAGTAATGAATATGCAGTCAGGTAACATATGCAGATTTTTCTTAAGGAAGATACCCACAAAATATTAAACTATGTGATTGTCATTACATGCAAAATTGTTATGTGAAAAATAAAACAATCAAATTTGAAAATATGACTGTTAAAGTTCTTATACTGTAATTTCTGTATTAGCAGCTGGCATAAAAATTAACAATAAAATTAATAGCAACACTTTCAAATATTTATCAATGTGCATTTCACAATTAGGATATTTATAGCGATTTTCATTTTTTTATTTGGTAAACAAAGTAAATTTTATATGTGGGAAAATTTTAAGTGTAACTTACGGGAACAAACTTGTTTCAGTATGCCATGTGGGAAATGATTGTGTATATATATATATATGACATGAGAATGGTCTAGTTTCCAGAAGCTTCTCAAAGATTCAGTTAAATATACACTGGATTTTGGCCTAAAAATCTTGGCAAACTTTACTGCTAACTGCTTAGCGATATAGTTGCTGGGATGAATGAAATATTTTCAGTAGTAATTACTCTGGACAGACCAAAGTTTTACAGAGTTTGACACGATTTATATTCTATTATGGAAAAGACTTTTAAGTATACCCAATGCAAACATTTTAAAATGCATATTATGTTGATGCTGATAGCTTCACATCCAAAATTGTCTTTCCATTTTCAATGATTACTTTATTTTTGCCTTATCTTAGTTTTCTTAAATCTTGCAGAAGAAAAATATTTTTTGCTTTGGCAATTTGCTATTTGGTTTCACATTCTAAGATTGTTCTTTTATACTGACATTGTAAAAAAAATTAGTATTCAGGGGTAAATTTTCCTCAAGCTTTTTGCAAATAATTTACAAAGTGTTTTCTAAAATAAGGACAGTTTTAAAGAAAACATGATTTCTACAATGAATATCATTATGGTTATCTTAATGATATCGTCGTCAAGATTAGGGGAGAATGGATCTTGAAAGCAGATAGCTGTGATCATAATGCAACAATGCCAACAGAGTGATCTTGGCCTTTTCTCCTATCTGTATACCCCCCCACATAAACATTTGCACCCACACGCAATATTTATGGCTCCATATAAAATCATTTAACTAGTGTTATTTTAATTTCAGCCACACTCCTTCCTACTTCTAGGCCTTTTGATACACAGCTGTTTTTCTCATCTTGGACACAGAGAAGCACTTGTCATGCGTCAGTGCCAGCACCTTGGTCTCGGCCTTCCCAGCCACCAGACATATGAAAAATGAATCTTTGTTTATAAATTATGCAATCTGAGTCTTTTGGTTTTGGCAATTATTGATTTAAATTTGAAATGTGCCCCCAAATACTAATTTGTTTAAAAGACACTGTACTTGTCAGTAGATTCATCCAATGGTGAGTTCAGTAGTACAATGTATTGTTGAGAGGTGGGGCTGGGTTTAAAGTGGAGGGTCACAGGGAGGGAGCATGACCCGAAGTGGTGTATTCTTGGCCTGGTTCTTCTCTTCTCTCTGTATATTTTGGCTGCTACAGGATAGCATATTTCCTCCATCATGTCCTTGGCTGTGCAGTTTCTGCCTTGGAACCAACAAATACAGAACGCAAGCCTCTAAATTGTGAGTCAAAATAAACTTCTCTCCATCTTACATTGTGAAGATCAGGTAATTTTCCCAGTGATGAGAAAGTGACTACCACAAGAAATTGGTACTAGAGCAGCTTTACTGCTATGGCTGTACCTGACTTTATCATGGAGGAATACTGGGAATTAGTTTACAAGAGGAGTTCAGAAAAGTCTGGAACTGTAGGCTACAGAAGCCTTATAATCCTGCAGACAAAGTCTGATGAGTAATTTTGGTTGGTGCTCAGAAGACCAGAATGTTATGAGAGTGACCAGTAAAGAATGGCCTCCTGAGCCTCACTTGGGAACAAAGAAATCACTGGTAACCATACAGTGGTCCATGTATGTTACTATCAGGCAGAAAAAGTTTTCACTTTTAAATTTTTTTTTAAATTTTTATGGCTTTGTTATGTTCATCTTGTGAGATTTGTCAGAAGGCTGAGATTAAGGGAATTGGATTAATTGATCTGACTGACTTAAGTTAGCCCAACTTTCAGGCTGTTGGATTGGTCCTGTGGGCATCTTCTGATCATATCTGCAGGGAGACACAAGAGAATAAAGGCAGACAAAAAATAAAAGGTGAAAAAAGTTTCCAGCTTTGCAGAGAGAGGAACTGCTTGCCAAGCTGAGATGAAGGAGAGCGTGGTTGTTGAAAAGATGAGCATGAGAAAGAAGTCAAATATATTAATGTGTTGACATATGAACAAGTTCTATTCTGGGAGAATTTTTGCATGTTAGATTAGCTCATAAACAGACATAGTGAGTCTTATATAGTACACCTGTGACTTTCTTAGAGTACACATTTCAGATCTCATAACTTTCTTATGTTGGATACTTAATGTATTCTGCATCAAGACAATTGAAAAGATGGCTTCAATGTATGAGTGGAATCAGAACTCAAAAGCTACCTTTTGGTCCATGGTCCACTGTTCAAGCTTGTGGTAGGCACTGTAATCAACCAGGTTTTGCTGGGTTCATAGATGAACAGATTGTAAGAGTTATGAGGTTGAAGAGGCTTCCACCTAGCTTTCAAACAAAGCTCTAGAAAACAATGCAGTGTGCCCTGAGAGGGCAGTGTGGGAAGATTTGATAGTGGAGCTAAAAGTTCAGTGGAAATACCAAGAAATCAGAGGTGCTAAGAATGTGGAATGCCTGTTGAGAAATATAGGCAGCAAGGAAAGCCAGTCCAAGGAAGAGATCATGTGGGATCTAATATGCAGGGACATAAAAGCAGAACTGACTGATCCTTTTGGGATTAGTATCTTACCACAACTTGTTTTGAAGCTGAACATAGTAATTTTACCTTCCTGGTAATTTTAGGTCTTGCTTTAGTCATAATCTTTTTTATTCTCTTATTTCATATTCTTATTTTATTCTTATTTTATTATCTTATTTTATTCTCTTATCTCATACTTATTTCATTCTCTTATTTCATAATCTTTTTTATTCTCTTATTTCTCCAGCTTTGAATAGAAATGTTTACCTTGTGCAATTGTACATCAATAGTGTTTATACATATATATTTATGTATTAACAAAGACTCACAGTTAAGAGTATCCTTTGAGTGTCAGGGGACACTTTCAATGTGAACTTCCCACAAATGCCTACATTAATACTTCGGTGAATAGAAACAGGCAAAATGCACTTTGCAAAATAAAGTAGACATGAGTTTTTGGGAGTCAAGTACAGAATTTTATAGATTATACTTAAAATAGTCCCCTAAATGCTCTTGTGCTTGGTTTGTGGAGTGTTATAGTTATCAGTGAATTATCCTTTTCTCATTTAAGTAGCAGAATGTGGTGTTAGTAACTAGAACTTGGTTTGCAAAAGTGAGTCATGAGAGGAGGATGTTTTCTTGTACCCAGCTCTTCCCTTCTCTCTGCTCTCTAGCTACCAAAGGATGAGTGCCTTTCTTCCACCATGCCCTTCTGCATGTTGTTGCCTTGGAGACAGCCAAGCAGGGTACTCTAGAACCTAAGATCAGGGTACATTTCATTTCCATTAATATGTCTCAGCAATGGAAAGTGACTAATACCACAAAACAGATTAAGACATATTTGTATTTCTTCTTTGGTAATAAAGGATAAAAGGCGTTTGAATAATAACTGACAGGAAAACAACAAAGTAAATTCACTCATATTTCCTAATAATAGGGACTCATAGTTCTTGTATTAATTTTACCTTAGATGCATATTGTCTTTTACAGCCTCTGCTTTCTACTTTTTACTATTTAGTGATAACATTTTCATAAAATACTGTAATATATTTTTATTATTAAATTCTGGGAAAAAAATCTATATGTCATTAATTAGCTCACTGTAAAAGTTTCAATTCATAGGAAATGGAAGCAGGTTTAGAGAGTGTTCTCTTCCTCTGAATGCTTTTATTGATCTCCAAGTTATTAACTCGGTCAAAGGTCTAAATGTAATTGGCCCTAATTTAGTGAATAGGATGATGTTTCATCTAAGAAAAAGTACTCCATTGATGTCAAAGATCACTAAACTTTACCCAGAATTAGCCTGATGTAAATCTAAAGGGGGATCCAGTCAAAGAGCTTAAGAAAAAGTAATTTTCTGAAACAGGTCAAATCTCTGAAATTCTCCTGCTTTAATGGAACAGGCTGTGCACAGAAGAAAGGAAATACATTTTAAGTACAATTTTTTCAATACTTAAACTTAAAGAAATGGTGCATGCTTAGTAAGGTATTGGCAGATGGTCTCATTAGATAAAATGGCTATTAAGGAGTGTCATCACTAATAAAATGCAATGTGCTACCCACATTCAAGCTAGTGAGTTATAGAAATGCAACTTGGCATTATTGCTGCTTTTCATGGTTTCACTATAATTCTTGCCAGTTCTGCAGTCATCTCTGAAACATTTATGAGTATCATCTGATAAACATGTTAAAGCAAAATTCATCTACAATTTAAGGAAAGAAATATCAAATTTCCCTTACTGTTAATTAGTGACCACTATAAGGTATACAGTAGATAGAAAATACATAGAATTAAAGGAGAAATTTCATCACTTTTTCCAGATATTAAGCAGAAAGGCACATAAACCTTAAAATTCTGGCTGAGAAACTCACAACCTTATCATATGAGAAAATTGCTCACATTTTGGAAAAACTTTCTCATCCCCAATGGGGAGGATTTTGTTCAAAGATGTGTGAAACAAATAAACAGGTTTTTAAAAGATATTTAAGTGACCTTTTTTGACATTTCTGTATCTTTACTGGTTAAAGAATGAATTAAATTTCAAAAAATCATCTTCTGATTCTATTTGAACAAACAATAAATATCTAGCAGAACAGCCATTAAAAATGCAAAATAATATTTAGAATATTAGCTTAATTATTCCTGAAATAGGACCAACCATACTAAAGACAGATATAGACAAGAGCTCCTTAAATTTTAATTTAATTTTTATTGTTATTTGCAGTATGCAATGTTTACATTTCTCATATTTAGTTGTTTCATGTACACAGCGTCTCACAATTCCCTTGTTCTTCCCCTTTTCATTTTCTCCCACTCCCTCTATCTCTTGATCCTCTTGCTATTTGAGGAAGATCTGTCTCCCTACTTCCTAATCTCTCTTTAATTATGATCTTTATTTATAATTTCTATTTCTCATACAAGAGAAACCATGTAATATTTAAGCTTGTGTATCTGATTTATTTCACTTAACAATATGGTCCCTAGGTGCATCCATTTTTCAACAGATAACACAAATTTTCTTTCTGGCAGAGTAGCACTTCATTCTGTGTACATTTTCTTTATCCATTAATGTTTTCATGGACAAATAAGCTGCTTCTAAGATTTAGCTCTCATGAACTTTGCCATTCTGTATAAATTTACTCTCCTTATGTCTTAGTTACTTTTTACTCATTGCTGAGACAAAATACCTGATACCAAAGCTAGGAAAGGAAAGGTTTATTTCTTACAATTTTTGGAGGTTTCAGTCCATACTCAGTTGGCTCCAAGGCAGGGTGGCATGGCAGGGCCACAGTTCATGGCAGCTTCAAAACAGCAAGGGGAAACTGGCAAGAGAGAGAGACACCCCTTCTTCCTGCCATTACATCACATCCTGGCTCCACCCCTTAGGAGGGTGTAGCACTAACACCATCAATCCAAGCACTAGACAATGAACCAATCACAAATGCACAATGCAAATACATGAGGACTGGGGGCCACCGACATAAACCATGACACTTTATGTCTAGATGTAGTCTAGGTACCCATTCACAAACTAGATATGAATTGGTCGTAAAACATTGCTTAATTTAGAGAGGTTAGTATTTTTATTATTTTTATTATGAATAGCAGGGCCTTGGTGAAGGTATTAGTGTCTTTTCCTTTGCTGTAACAAAATATTCAGGGGCAAGTTTTTGTTGTTGTTGTTGTTGTTTTCAGAGATGCTTATTTAGCTCAAAATTTTGGGTGTTCAAGACCCTGACTGTGAGATGTGCTAGACTCCGGGGAAGGCCTTCTTCACTTTGTCACTTGTGGGAATGGCATGAACGCGTGTGTATGTGCAAGAGCGTATGGTAAGACAGCAATTCACAGACTGGTGAGAGTCCAGTCTTGCTCTTTTACAACTAGCCATGGTGAGAAATAAATTAGTGTTGCAAGAAAAAAAGTACCTTAATCCTTTGGCACACCAGTATCTCCCGTGGCCTGACAACCTCACCCCGTACTCGGTTCTGAGCAGAAATTACCTGTTTACATCAACACACTGAAGAGCAAACTTCAAACACACAAATCCTTAGGGAACAAAACACATCCAAATCATAGTAGCCAAGGTCTGCTAAAATGAATCTCAAACATTACTTTTTGCAAAGTAAAATAAATGAACCTTTGGTCCAATAATTAAGATATGTCCAACTGTTTACTAAATGTTTCAAATTAAATCAAAGTATCAGGGTATGCCCAGTGCTCTTGATAGTTCTTAATACTAAATACAGAATGGGATTTTAGAAATGATATTGTAGAGAATTCTAGGTAACATTCTTTAATAACTCTTTACTATTTGAATTCTACTGAATTCTCTCTTGAAATACATCATATGTATGCCTCAGTGGAAGCATCTTTTGTGAACATTTTTTCAATTGAAAAATTAGTTCTTACTCATAATCATTATTTCAGTCAAATGTGTTAATATTTTAATGTGACTGAGTTTACTAATCACTACATATACAATATACATAAATCACTATATGAAAAATAAAAATATAAAACTGTCCTCAGGAGATTTAGGATAACTTGCTCAATTTACCTGAGTGATAGATCTTAAATGTGCTTGATTTAGAATTTTAGATACAGATCTGGGGATTTAGCTCAGCAGCACAAGCAATTGCCTGGCAAGTGCAAGATCATGAGTTCCATCTCCAGTACCCAAAATAAATAAATAAACAAATAAAAATAAAATTTTAGATATTTTTGAAATATATTTTTAGTAAGCTCAAATAGAAAAGCACTAGATTTTAATTCAGGGCAGGAGGTGTTTCTCTTGGTCAGTGCAAAGGCAATGAACAAAACCTGAAAGTACATAAAAGGATGGAGAAAAATGTCACAGGTGCAGTAAGGTAACGCAGCTGCTTAGAGTGCGATGCTCTCCCTAACCTAAGAAGCCCCAGGGATTTTCCTGAGGCACTTACACACATTCACACAGGAAACCCCATGTGTGAGTGGGCACATTTCTGAGCCTACTCAGTTTAAAGGAATAGATCACATGATGCAGAAAAGAAATGATGAAAGACACTCAGGCTCCTGGACAAACTCTCTTCAGTATTATAATGAGCCCACTTGTCCCAGCTCAACTAAAATGTCTCACCTTGATTCCTTCAAAGAGTTTTAGTTTAAATAAAAATGATTTCATATAAGTATCTTAGTTTTTTAATGTTTTTGAACTAGTGATCTGTTTATTGATCTTTATATATGTTAATTAATGTCATGATGACTTACAAGTAGATAAATGAATCTGATGCTGGAAAAATAAAATGTTAGTGGAGAGAAGGGGAAAATTATACTATATACATTTACCAATTCCCTACAGTGAATGTAATCCTTACGTACTGCAAACATGCACTAAAAAATTGAAAATCAAAAATAAAACAACACCATTGCAGATATATTGTTTTTTTTTAAAGAAGTTGCAGCTTTCTCCCTAAAAGTGTAAGAATTTTGTATTAAAAGAATGTGTCTCGTTTGGTAACTAATTCAAAAATCTTTAATATTACAAAAAAGTATAGCAGTTGATCAGAAAAGCGAGTCTATTTCTACCTTGTAAAACATTTGACATTTGACTGTCTTTCAAAATTTAGAATCTGTATGTAAAATACAAGAACTTGATCCTTAGAAATTACTTAATAATATTAATAAAAATTCTCATGCTGAATACCATTATTCATATGAGAAAATATGAATAATTTGTAAACATGGTTGTTTCTATCCCTGAGAGACTATATCACAGACTGTTGGAAGCATCTTATGGATCTGAGTCATATTTAAGTTTCAATGCAAGATTTAACAATAAAACAATATAGCTTAAAACTCAATGAAGATGAATAACAAAGATTTTAAAAAGTCCTTAGAACTCATATAAACCTAAAACCAGTAAATTTCACACTGCCTAAATTAAATTGTTTCTCAGGAAAACAATGACTATTACTGACATTTAAAATGACTATTACTGATTTTTTTTTAAAAGCTGAATGCTGAAAAGCAAAAGTTTGGTAAATTTAGTAGAAGAATATAAATTTCATTTTTAAATATTTTCTTAGCAGGTCAAAATTTAAGACACAACCTCAAACTTTGTATATAAAACAAATCAGAATGTAAATGACGCATTGGCTGTCTTTAATGATGGAGAAGATTTAAGTAGATCTGCTTTCTGTCTTAAATTTATAGAATGATATTGATATAGGGGAATGAAACTCCCAACCTACTGCCCCAGGACTAGTTCACACTCTCTAAAATCAAAGAATGAATTTTAGGAACAATGGAGCTTAAGACTAGCATATATTTATTAAGAGAAAAAAGTTTCTAAGAAACAGAAGGGGTCCCAAGTGGGTTGCCAGGGACTCTGTCTTTTCTAGGAACTTTTATAGAGTAAAATCATGAGGTTACATGGGTCAAAGGTGGGGAAAAATGGGAACTGGCAAGGTGGACATTAGGCGGGACAGAACCGAGGTCAACCAATAAGATTAATTGTTCAGGTAAGATTGATTAAATTAGGAGCAAATGGGGGAGTGAGTCATGTAGTAAGTGGGCATGCTTAACAGCAGTGACTCTTCCTATAGGGAGTGGGATGCTGACTCCACGTTCTCAGGGTGACAGAGAACTATTTGCACAGTGGATCCTTAGGATGTGGGTGTGTTTGCTTTGCCTTTTGCCCTGAGATCTGTCCCACAGCAGGAGGTGATTGTCTCTTTCAAGGCTGCAAGGCATCTGAACTTCTGCACTGTCTCCTTTGAGGGCCCAGCCCTATCTGACTACCTATATTTCTAACTAACTCAGCTGCCTGTAGCAATATCAGTAAGAATCTGTAAGCTTTACAGCTTATTCAAATGTATACAACAAATGGATGTAATAGAAAAAAAGACACTATAAATAAAATTCACAGCTTTTTAAAAAAAAATGCCACACTTTGCAAAAGTAAGATGATACTGTCTAAGTATTGGCTCAAGGAGGCTTTCTTTACTGTGAATGACTTTTTCCTATCTCTTGTGAACATCCAGGTGACAATGACATTTAAATGAAAGTCTGTGCATTCTTTACTCTCCTGAATAGCAAAGGTAGATTTGGTAAAACAAACCTCTTTTCAGTCACAGTAAGTAAGGAACAATTTACATATCAAAGAGTGAGTTACCCAGAGTTTTTCAATAGTCCTTTATTACCTGAGAGGTGTTCTAACCCACTAAATCAAGTTGATCTCTAATTGACCTTCAATAGAAGAAAAGACTGTCTTCAAATGTAAAATAACTTTATCACATCCAAACATTAAGAATGAAATGAGACTAGGAATTAATATGTGGAAATTTGTATAATGACTTACTCTCACATACTCGAAGGCAAAATGGCACTGTTCTCTTGGCATTTACCAAAGATTTACCCTGAAAGTTGTCTCGATGCTCTTGGTACACAAATTCTTTACTTTGGCTCATTGTCATTTCCTCATTCTGATAAATGAGATCTCTTAGTCATGCTACAAAGGAGGAATGAATGTAAAAATTTGTGATCAGAACATATTCTGTAGTGAAACACATGAAACAAACCATTTTCTATTTTATGTTCCTTTCCATCCACATTGGAATGCAGAGAAACAGAAAAATAATACTTGCTGTGTTATTTAAAATAAGAATGTGGAGAAGCCAAGGTAACCTTTTTCCATTTGATCCATGAATTTTATGCATCAATGAATGTTTGTAGATCACAATATGTGTGTATAATTCTTTTTGTCTTATTTTCTTCTTTCTAAGTAGCTTCACAAAATGAACGTACCTTTATAAATGGCAAATATCTTTCAATGCAGCTGCTCTAAGTATATGCAATTATGAAGAAAACAACAAGAAATAATTCATATGAAGTTATGGCTCCAAGTGTCATCTCACCTTTAACCTTCCCAAGTTTGAGTTTTTCTTGAAAACAAAGATAGTATCTTCCCCTACTTGTCTCATAATATTTTGAGGGAAGTTATTAAAAAATAAAGCTATAGGTGCCATGACTCACTCATGACATACAGCTCCACACAGAGCTGGGAGGCAGACAGAATCCTGAGCCCAAACCTGCTTCTGATTAATAACATGATGTTTGTATGTGTGTGCTTTATTATGGGACAGGGAGGGAAATAAAGGCATTTTTGCTATAAACCATGATGCACAATAAATAAAAAGCAAACAAAACTTGCCCTTCATTTTGTATGTTGATACTGTACCTCTTGGGTTAAATCCCCTCTCAGTTGTACATAATAGTACTTGCTCATTTAGGGAGTCTCTGTCTAGGATGGCCAGACAGGATTGTTTAGCCCTTAATTTACATTATCTACCCACCTTCAAGAATGAGAATATGAAAATAGTAGCTTGTAGGGACATTCAGCTACACCTTGACACCTTCAGTCATTGTCCTAAGCCTATGTTCACTTTGATTTCAGGAAAGATGGACACTCACAGGCCTGGGACCACTATAGAAAGAAATAATCCTTTCATGAAAATGGAACCAGCTCTCAGCCAAGACACCAGGACTGAATAAAGATCAACTGAACCCTCGAAAGCTGGCCTTCCTGATTTGCTAGTGGGCTACTCTGAAACCCTGTATCAAAATGTAATTCCTTTTAGCTAGGAATCCTTACCTCTTTTATCTCTAAATTTCCATTAAAGTATGTATGTTCTGTAATTCTGTGTTTATTTTCCAAATCTACTAAAGCAAGTGCATTTTATCATTGTGTATTAATCTTATGTAGTAAGGTAAGCTTCTGACATGCTTGTAAATATAAAAACAAACTTTATTTCAAACAACTATAGAATATTACATTGAAAAGCTTGCCTGAGTTTGAGTTTTAATGTGCATACATGTATTACCTCATTTTGGAAGTTAATTAATATCTCTGACACTCAATTTTCTCATTCTTGAAAAGATAGTAAATGTGTAAATTAAATGAATTATTATATTAACATGTTAAATATGAAATTATAATGAACAATGTCACATGAAAAAAACAGGTTTATATCATGTTGTATATTGTACGAATGAAGAGTGTGAAATATTCAATTTCCTCTGCAAGAGCAAATAGTTCATAAATAGTATAGTAAGTATTTAAACCAGAAACTCATTGACACCAAAACCAGAGTGCTTTTCATTTAAAATACATTTACCACAAAAAGTCCAAAACAATAGTTTCATAATAGAAAAATTCTTACACCTTGTAAAGGACTTAATAGCAGGCAGCATGTCTAAATAAGCTGTAATTCTAATTCAGAAAGTCTAATCCTGATTATCTTACATCTTGTTTACCTGGATTCTTGTGACATGAGGAGATATCCAAAACTTAAACACAGATTTGTAAAAACACTTTCACTTTTCTGGTTTTGATTGACAAAGGAATTCAATAAAACACTCTGTAATATAATGAAACTATCAAATAGCACATGGTCTCAGGAATGTGTTTAATGGTTGTGCAGGCGGGCATGTTTGTGTGTGTGTATTTGAAGTTTGCGGCATGTTTTGAATTAATTATGTAAGAACGTTTCAGTAATAAATATCATGAAGTAAACCTGGTTTTTTATAATATTCCAATTTAAACATTCCTTATTATGTTGTCCTGTTTTTCACCAGAATCACTTTTGTGAGATTTTTATCCTACATTTCAAAGCTTTATAGGAACATACTAGCGTCCCACCTGGAGAGCTAGAGAAGCAGGTACGTGTGGGAGGAATTTGCATAGGATTGGCCCATTTAGAAATAATGCCAAATAGCCAAAAAAATTAATAAATAAACAAATCCTAAAATTCAGGCTGTCCAATAAATTAGCATTTAGATAAGATATAAATATCTGTACCTCATGTACGATTTGTGACACACTAAAACCAAATCTTTTCTATTTTTTTCTGAAACATAAAGTTAACAAGTTTTTAATTTTCCACATTGCATTACATATTGCCCCACATTTGGGATCTCAAGTGAATATCCTTACATGAACTTACGACTGCTACAGTTAAGGTCGCCCACGGCTACAGTCAAGAATATTAGGTTATATTCTTGTTTGGAATTAGGATAGAGATGGAAATAGTCCGCTGTTTTCAGTCTCTGATTTCAGAGAAGACCTAGTTTTCTTTTTCAAAAGCCTCATGTGACTCTCCATTTCTACCCAGTGCATTTTTCTTTTGATTAGTTCAGTCTCAATTGATTAGATACCTTAATTGCATCAGCAAAGTGTCTTCACCTTTGGTGGATAAGGAAACATAATCGCTAGTAATCTCATCAACTTAACCATGTTTTCCTGGGGCAAAAATAGATCACAGGTTCACTTGAAAATGGAGAACTTACCCAAGCATGCATCTCTTGGGATCACCCTAAGGGTTTCTGCCACACTGGATATCATAAAATGTATTTAACAATCATATCCAAGAGGACATGTATGGTTTTTGTCAATGCATGATCATCATAATTAAATAAAGTAATTCTTAGCAAATTATTTTTATTTGATATATACGAAGGTAAAACAAGACTCATGGAATTTCGGGAATGTTTACATTATACAACTTTCTATTTCTACAAATGATGTCAGCCACGAGAGAAGTGATTCACTATTTCTACGTTGCTATGGTTTTTAAGATTTATCAAATTTTTATTATGTCAACAGAAACTAGCAAACACTAGCAAGTATTCAGAGTTATTTTCTTATAGTGTTACAGTTAGGATTATCCAATCTTCATCAGTTGTTTATTAATTCTACAAACATACTGAATTCCCACTGTGTCAAATAAATGTTTTAGGACCTTGCAATACAGACATGGGCAAAATCCAACCTATTCTGCAAAATAATGCACATTCTAAAAAAGATAGACACATATATTTAGATAAGAGCAAATTCTAAATTATTAAGCAAAGCAGGATTTATTGACTCATATTTTGTTGCAATTTTAGTTTGTTAAAATGTGTCGTGTGGGATTTTTGCAATCCATTAGGTTATAGACAAATCAAGATACACTCTTACCTACTCCTTGGGACATGTAATACGATTAACATAGAAAATACTTGTTATATTGAATATAAAGTAAATAATACTGCATTACCTAGTAGTACACATAATTTCCAACTACAAAAAAAGATTGTTGTGTAATACATAATGACATACAGTACCAGAACCCTACAAAATACTCATCTGGATATGCTGGAGCAGCATGCTTGTGTTGAAAAAGCATAAGTGACCTGTATTTTAGGTTTCAAATTTTGTGTGTTGGTAAACATGTGTCTGCCTTTGGATTTGCCATCGAACATTTGTCAAAGTACAAAATTTTGGAGTTATTCTATAGTTGTTTTTCTTCTGACTCTTATTTTCTTCCTGGTATACAGTGAAATATTTCTATTCAATTTTTTCATGTTTTAATGGATGAAAGACTTATTGACCATTGTAGCAGTGCTGGAAGAAAGACAGGTCATGAAAGATTACTGTGGAACGTTATTGAAAATACGTTCAGTGACAGAGTTGTGTTGTTTCTGCTGCTGTGTTGTAGATCTTAGTGAAGGAAAAGAGATAAGTAATACTCACACAGGTACATAAAAAGATTCTTTTCTTCTTGTTTGCTTTTTACCAGCAACAATTTTACAACTATTTAAAAATCTCTCCTAACAGTGCATTTGGAGAGAAAATACATAAATTATATTTACATTTTCAACAATTAAAGGAGCTAAATCTCGCTAATTGTGCATATTTGGAATTCAGTGATTACACTAAACTGTCATTTAGCGTTTAAGTGGTTACTCTAATTCATTACTAATCTCCATGACTCAGCAAATCTAACATTCTCAGTTCTCTCAGAGGTTCGGTGTTAGTGCTTTTTCTGAGCTTCGTTATAAACAAACTTCTTATTTGTAATGCAGTCCGAGGAGAGTACATGGGAACTGCTTGTTAGTCTCCAGCTGTGACCTCAGCTTGCAGGACCTGTCATTGTGCAGGGTTCTGCTTCCGCCCCGAGGACTTCATGACATTTTTGCACAAATTGAGCCTTCCTTGTTCATGCTTACACGCTACTCTAGTTTTATTTATTTATTTTTCTTTCTGTTTTTTTCTTTGCCTGCTGTCACTTTTCTGCCACCAGCAATGTCTCACAGGGCTTCAACTTGCCAAATAATGGGGTTTTGTGATGTTTTCTCTGCCTGACTTGTTCTTGATCACCCTGCTTTAACTTACCAGTCAGCGTGTGGTTTGGCTTCCTGTCAGTTACCCTCTCTCACCAGCCAGTTCCATAAAGCTGAATTGTATGCCAGGGACTCCATTGCCACCGGGCCCACAGTGTATCACAACTGAGGAATTATCTGGGCATTTGACCTAAATTAGGAAATATGAACTGGAAGCCATAGGACAATGTGTTTTCTGTTACCATGCCAAAGATTTCCTAGCTGTCTTCATTGGCATCTTTAGCTCATTTCTCAGTTCACCATCGTGTTGGAATTTTGCTAAACAAATATACTTTCACGTCAATTTTAGCTGAAAGTTCTTAACTTCCCAACTTGACTGGCTTTAGGCTGTGATAGTGGATGACAGGATAGGCGACCTCGGATAACCTCACGGCACATTGTTCACCAACTGCATCCCTAACAATGTGCATTTTCTAATGCACATCACTGCACAATGATTTTTGAGGAAATGTCTCAAGGTATTTCACAAATGCAGAGGCTGCTGAAGGAAAAAAGCTTTTCAAACGATTGAAAACTTTTAAAATCAGTTAATACAATCTCAAGTGCTCAGATACTAGTGGTTACTAAGTTTCAAGTTGATTAGGTGGCAACCTGAGAAACAAGAGCTCATATTTAGAAGGTAAATGAATGCAGATTGCCTAGGTCTGAATCCACACACAGAGCTGCGTATATCACGGTTTATCCTCAAATGATAAATAACATGTGTTTATTCTCAAAGCATAAATAGCACGATGATATTAATTTTCTGGATCCATCTGTTCTAATTTCATCAACCCATTGCTTTTTTACAATCCTATTGCAAAGTTTCTTTTTTTTTTTTTGCTTTCTCTCATTCTATTTTATAAAACTATTTTCATCCTTGTATGATTATTGTAAGTATTTTTATCTTTAAAATAGAGGAATAGAGATTGTAAAAATATAAAATATAATTCACTCAAATTTCTATTTATGTAAGAAAAACATTATTTGCATATTAATATTGTATTCCAGATACTTTACTACTCTCTTTTCCTGTGATTAATATAGACACCAACCTGTTATTATAAATATTTATAGAAAGACCATATAGCTATTGTTTGGAAGTTGCAGGTCTCTCCAAATGGAGACAGCACATCTTTCACTATAAATAACTACAAAATGCCTAGTGGCTTTTCAAAGCTAGATGCATGCTGTGTTCTTAAAGAGAAAAATAGTTTTTTTTGAAACATAAAAACATTAACCATACTGAGTAGTACATTTAATTATTTCCCTCATTACATTGTTTCTCTCCTTTATGTGGCATTGACTTGGTTTGAAAGACACTGATGCCACTCTCCATGCTACTATTCAGGGAAGGAACCTTACTATTGTCTTGAGACTCCATAAAGAAATCTTTGCACAGTCAAAATTGTTCATGCCAATTTCCTACTTAAAAATGAGTTGACCTCAATACATCAAGTAGAGGTTTTAATAAAAGAAAAAAATCTACAGGAGATATTCATAGCAGACAAAAGAAATAACTTAGACTCTAAAACAGACCAAATGCTTGCAATGACAGGATTTTACATTATTTACCGAGTCTGAAAGGAGAATATTGATAGTCAGGCCACGGTGAGATTATACACTGACAACTGCAATAACCAACACTGGTAGGGGAAAGTTGTGCCAGTTTCTTCTCACTTGGTGGGATAGACCCAACCCTCTGATTAATATGATGAGACTCTGCTTTTCTGGTTTCTGATATTTTGAAGTGACATACTTCCTTTTCCACAATGTTTTATTCTAGCCAAAATTACAGTTGCATCACTTTGGAAATTCTTGATACTACTTTTCTTCCTAAAAGGTCTTCCAGAAGTGCCTGAAACTCAAAATATGAAGTAACATTATAGGAACACAGAACTCCATGAACAAACAAATTTTTAAAATAGCCATCTTCAGCAAAGTTACACAGATATTTTTAACAAGTTCCTCGGAAGAGCCTTTTATATGCTAATGTAGTTTCAGAATTTCCATGAGACCACTCAGTATTTCCCAAATGTGTTTGTTTATAAATGCCCTATTGGAAGCATCTTGTTGTTTACTTATTCTTTGGACTGTCTTTGTAAAATTTGTGCCTTAGCCAATTAACTATAGATCCTTTGGGTCTCCTTAATACAGGCACAGGTTAAAATTTCCTTAGAAGATGTAGGGTTAGCTTATAATCAGCTCCTTGGGGGACTGTCATGTGGGATTCAGAATTCTGTTTTTTGCTCCACTGTTTAGTTCAGTAATATTCCAATGACAATTCCTGCTTTGGCCAAGAGGATAGCTATAATTTAGCACCAGGTCTGGTGGCTGAGATATTATTAAGTATTTGATTTAGTCCCAATTCCAGCCATATAAACAAATCTTTCTCCAAACGGACTGTACATCCATGCCTAGTTGTTATCAATTCTTTATTAGGTAATCAGAGGTTTTCACTAAGCTCATCAAAAAAGCATGTTATAAAGACTCCCACTCTTAAGGACTAATAATATAAAAATAGAAATACATATGAATGTATATTTATTATAGAGAGAGAGACAGCACGCACACAGAGAGAAAGATTAGGTACAGATATAGCTAGAGATAGAGATGAAGAAAGAGATAGATATGAAATGGATATGTGACCTTAGGTAACTATAAATCAACCCTTTACCCTTTCTGTCACAATGCTCTTATGCTCTATTTCTCTTCTACTATGACCTATATACACTAAGCATTTTTACTTGGCCGTACCCTTCCACCACGATATTTCTGTCTTGGAGGTAGATATCAATGAACTGAATTCTTTAAAACCATCAGCCAAATTAAACCCCTTTTTCTTTATAGATACTGTGTCTAGCTGCTACAAAACTGACTTATACAGAGAACTGGTACCAAAGAAGTGACGTAGTTTTTGTGACTACCTAAGCACATGGTTCAGAAACCTTGGGAACTGACTTGGAAATGTCTAGAAAAGTTTGTAACAGCAGCCTAGGAAATTCCTAGAACTCTTCAATCAGAACCTGACAGGTGATTCTGGTTGGAGAGCAGAAGACCAGAATGCTAATAGAAATGATGATACTAATGTCTAGGCATATGAGGTTTCTGAAGGAAACAAGTACTTCATTTACAGTTGAACTGGAGGTCATATGTACTATATCTGGGCAAAAAAAAAAAATGCATCTATATTTTTCTCAGGACCTCAGATTTAGCAAGAGACTAAGACTAAAAATGGTGTACTGACTAATATGGTGGATTAAATTTCAAAACTTCCCAAGATTCAGGCCGTGGCATGGTTAGTGTTGATCAGATTTATAGTGAAATTCGAGGCAAAAGACAGAACAGATATTTTGAAATACTTATATTTTGGCTTAGATGGGAAAATATATAACGCTGAAGCAAAGAAAGGGAAGTTGTAAATAGATGTAAACCACTGAAAAAAACCAAGTACTTTGTTTGATAATATGTATAAAGATGCCTTAGGCAGAAGACCCCAAAGCCCAGCAGGAAGGTTCATCTATGTTTATAGATGCTCTACATTGCTGCCACGCTTTTCTTCTGTTAGACTGGCTACACCATTAAATTTCCACAGGAGAGCAAGGCTTACTGTGAGCTATACATGTGAGGAATCTAGGTTGAGTGATCTTTATGAGAAGCCAGTGCCTGATGATCCTCGGTGAAACTGAAACACTGTTGATAGTACTGGGGTGTGGCTGCAAAGGTTAGCAGAGAAGTTTGAATGCACAGGGAGCAAAGTAAATCAATTGCTTGGAGACATCGAAATCCGATCAATGAGAAGTGACAATTAAGCTGCCTCTGCTGGCAGGATTTACAGTAGCAACTGAATTGATGTATTTCATTTTACAGAAGCATATGCTGAGGGCTTTTTATCAGAATCTAATTCTCAGTTTTATCCACACATAGCCCTGTATATTAATTTACCTCTTTCCATGCCTCTTTCTGTCACTACCCATTTGTTCAGTCATAGAGTGGGTAAGCTGACAACTAGTTCTAGTCAAACTGAGTAAGAAGCAAACGCCACTGGAGAGCTTCCTTGTAAAAGTAGAAAGACCCAATGGTGCGATAGAACAGGTCCCATTTGTATTGTGGCTGCTTTCAAAACTGAGGCACAGTCTCCAAGGTCTCCCAGACCACTTTGTATAGTATGTGGCAGTTGGGTGTGGAATGAAGCAAGAAAACCTTTAAAACTGCATTTTAGTCAGAATTATAATAAAGATTGAGGCAAAAGACATACCAACGACCCTGCATTAAAAGGAAAGTTTTTGGAGTTTTGTTTCTTTTTAAATATGAGCATGAACAGAAGCATTTATTGAAGGCCACTATATAATAAAATGTGTCTCCACAAAAAGCATAACTTTTAGTGGTTATATGTGTTACTTTCACTGTTAGTGAACAGTTGATTCTGCCTAATGACAGGTTTTGTGAACTTTTAGAAGACACTGCAGTTCAAAAGGTGAAACACATTCTTCCTTCGGTCAAGAGAATAAATTTTAAAAAGTTATGAAGCTGTATAAGACAAAAATGCATAATTCTTAGAGATTAATGACTCATGGCAGTATGCAAGCCAGGCTGACAAATCTTCCATGTAGACAGCTAGGGAACAATGTTTGTTTTCATGTGCTTTTTTTCATATGGTTTTACACGAGGATATGTCATGTGCACTTATATTGCCAAAGAACATTACAACTGCAAAACTGTTCCAGTGCTTGAATGAACACATATCAGGAAAACTGAGTTGTGAAACTGGTGTTGCTATGTATCCAGACAGAGTACCTAGCCTGACCAGGTGACATTCCAATTGTACTACTTCACAAAGTCTCTTCTAAGTTCAGGAATCCACAGACAAATTCTGGCAACCCAAATTATGTCACCACAATTTAAACACATTTTTCAGCATGTATTTAAAATAATTCCATTAAAGTACATTTCCTTAGCTTATGTCTGTTCACCAAGCTCTGTGAAGAGATGGACTCAGAGCACACATGTATTCACAAATACACAAATGTTAGATGACTTTTTAAAGGGAAATTGTGGCTAGTGATTTAAAACTGCTAAAGATTCTTGTCAGAAAAAACATTCACAACTGGAATTACATTTCAGGGCAAAGAATAGGTCACAAAATTTTGCTTACTTATGTGACATAGTCAATCTGCTCAATGAACTGCATATGTCACTTCAGGAGAGAAGACCACCTATGTTCACAGGACAGAAAGAGTGACTGCATTCAGAAACAGACCGGAATTATGGAAGTGATGAGTGAGCACTGGGTTTTGACATGGCTCCAGTATTGCAGAGATACTGAAAAAGACTGAGCCAGGGGCTTCTTTTTTCCAACTAGTGCATGATCACCTTTCTCATTTTGCAAAAGAGTTTGAACATTACTTCCTGATCATAAAAGACTCTCTGTCAGGGAATGACAGAGAGCCACTGGTGAGTAAGGTAGGTGACTTTGAATGACCTTGAGCCACTGGTGAGTAAGGTAGGTGAAACTAATTTGTCCACACAAGAAGAGGTTTGACAAATGATGAGCTCACAACTAATGACAGTCTTAAATTTACATTTGAGATGACTTTAAATATCCATAAGTTATTTATTATAAATAAAGGAAACTATCCTGAGATTGCCACAAGTTACTAAAAAGCTCATTTGCATTTACAAATTCTTACCCTTATGAAGTAGAATTTTCTGCAATGATAGCAACAAAACTGAGATAAGGGAGTGGAATGGACATAAGCAATCCACTCCAGGTGAATTGTTCCTACCTTCCCACCCTGGAAAGGAACTGTAGAATCTAGGAAAACAAACTCAGGGTTTTCATGCATCCTGCATTATTGAGTTTTATGATCATTTTATGTCACAATGTAAACATAAAAGAAATAAATGCAGTGTGCTTGAAACATTTGGAACTCAATCCATCCCTCAGTCTATAGAAATGCTGTTTTTCACAGACAGACTTCTGGTACCAAACATATTTGGGGACCACGACCTTAAGGCTGTCTCACGAATTGAAACAGACAACAAGCTCAAGCATACACATTTCAAAACTGTACTTCAGAAGAAATCCATGGGTCCCTACTTTTATGGTTTGAGTCTGTATGTTGCCCCAAAGCCTCGTGTGGTCATGGGGGCAGGCTTCTAGAGTTTCTCAATGATTCATAATTCAGTGCTGGGATTATGGGTGTGACTTTTATTCAATGTAAGGGTTAAAAAGAGTCTTCTTTCTATGCTCTTCCCTTTTTGCTCTTGTTGCTTCGGCTCTTTTCCATCACCATGAACTGCTGCCTCTGCCGTGTGCCACTTTGCCTTGGAGATAGCTGATTATGGGCTGAAACCTCCACAAACTGTGAGCTAAATAAACCTTTACTTCTTTCAGTTGGGTGTCAGGTATTTTGTTCTAGCATGAGACAAAATAACCAAGACACCAACCTAGGAAGGGTTCCCTAGGGAATTGGTTCTCTACGGTTCATCATTATGCTTACATATATAGGTACCCAGAGGTCAGGGTCAGCCTTCCCAGCCCTTCTAGAAGTCATGTTTTTCACTGTGTTCTTCAACTGTTGGGCATAGAGCTGCAAGGCTAAATATATTCTCTGCTGGGTTTTCATTTAGTTTGTTCTTCCTCACTTTTATCAGCTATTCCTCCCCTTTGGAATAGCACTGTCTACATGATTATTTCATGTTTTACTTTGGGTTATGTAAATTGTTTTTTAGATATTTTTACTCAGATTTTTTAAAAAGTCTTTTTTAGTCACAGTTTCACTATGCAGTTCAGGCTGTCCGTGAACTCATTTTGTAGCTCAGAGTGGCCTTGAACTCATCAGGAATCTCCTGCTTCCTGGGCTTACAGGCTGCACCATCATGCCTAGCACTCAGACTTCTATAAATGGGAAAACTTTGAGTGTTTGGGAAAGGAATTACTGTGTTTTGAGTTGTATCCAGGATAAGTATATCATGATTAGTGGAATTTTAAACATTTATTTGGAGGTTAAGTACTGGCCAAAAAAGATAGGTTTTTGTGTCAAGTTGTAAAGACGTAAGATATGAAGATTAACCTTCATTGTGTCAACTATATTGGTGTGGAATATGTTCTAGGAATTATTAGATATTTTTCTGAGTATTTCTGTGTGTCATGAACTATGACATTGATACCATATATAGCTCCTGTCCCCTGGGCCCATTCTTGATAGCACTGTTCTTCTTAGGTCCTTTCTAGCCACTATCTACTAAACATCTTTGATATACCACACCTCTCACTCGGAAATTCTTACCTCGAGCCAACCAACCAGGAAAATAATCATCTGAAATTGTGAAGCAAGTTAAAGCTCTGATTTTTTTGTTGGTGTTGCATATTTTGTATCAGTGAAGGGAAGTTTGTCTAACACACGTGAAATACTTCAGAAATGTTCTGGTTTGGCTGATAAATCAGCAATTCTAAACTATTCAAGTAAGAGGCCCCCAGGTTTAGTGCTAAAAGAACCCACCAACAATGGTGTTTGGTGTTCCTATAAATTTCACTAAGAAGTTCTTTACTTATCTTCAGTGAAAACAAAAGATTATAAATTTAGAGTACAATTCATTTATGACTGAACCAGTCCTATGCTCTTTTCTTTTTTAATTTTGTGTTCACTGTTGGGTAGAATCCTGGTAGCAGAGCCTAAAAATAGTATCTGTGAAAAAAATTTACTAGAGTCTCTTCTAATTTATTTTCTTAGCATTTAGGACTTAAATATTAATATGATAATTAACTATGCTAAATCCTTATTTGTAAAATATGCTAAATCTGTCTTGCCATGGTCCTTTGTATATTTTTTTATTTTTTAAATATTTTATTGGCAAATTACAATGGCACATTTTACTACAAAATAAATGTAGCCTGCTTGTTTTTAAATTCATACAAATGTATCATAAAAATAATTTTGTTCACTTTCAAAGTGCAAAGTAAGAGTTCTGGATATTGATTCTTCTCTAATCATTAAGAATAATAGATTTTCATATAGCAAAATAGGCTTATTCTATGACCAGAGCTGTTTGGATATTGGTTCTGTAGAAAAGACCAACATCTTTGTACCAGAGGAATTTTACAACGAAAGATGTAACAGTGAAAAGTTCTTTTTTTTTTAATTTAAAGGGAACAAAAATAAAAACAGTGATATGGAATTTCAAAATAAGACAATAGGAGATTAGCAATGGTTAATACATTATGTACTGTTATCTTCAAAGTAGTTGCTAGATTACAAGCTACAGACATAAAAAACTGATCAAGCAATATAATCACAAACATCTATTTTCAATGAATTAATAGAAATTAGCAGTATAATTCTCAGCTATCTTGTATAAATATATATATTTTTCTTCTTTTCCCTTCCTTATTTTCTCTGTTCTTCCAACCCAGTTGTTCTCTCCTTTTGAGCAAATTCTTCCTCTTTCATAATATCTATTATACATTTTGTATCTTATTTCTTATTTTAGTTCCTATACTAGGGAGATGATATGATGTTTATACATGCAAGTCTCATCTGTTTCAGTTGTGAGTATGGTCTCAAGTTGCTTCCATTTTGTCCTTCTTTCATCCTTCTTCATAACTGAGTAGTTGTTCATTGTCTAAAAATACCACATCATTTTTATCCGTTCCTCAATTGATTGTCATCCCAGTTGTTTCCAAGATTTAGCTATTATAAATTGTGCTTTATAAACATAGGTTCACATATATCACTTAGTATGATGTTTTCAGTTCTTCTGGGAAAATACCAGAAGTTAAATAGCTGGATCTAATTGGACCTCTAATCCTACTTTTTTGAGTCATCTCCGCACTGATTTCCACAGTAGTTCCACCAGTCTACATTCCCACCAACATTAAAGAAGGGTTCCTTACCCCTCAGCCTTACCAGTATGTGTTATTGATTGATTTTTTTGATGATAGCCATTTTTTCAGGAGTGAGATGGAATCTCAGTATTATTTTGATTTGCATTTCTCAAATGACCAATAATGTTGAACATCTTTTCATTTATTTACTGGTCATTTGTATTTCTTCATCTGAGAACTGTGTATTCATCTCAGATGCCCATTTTTGGATTGTGTCTTTGAATTCGAGGGTCTGATTTTTTTTCAATTTCTTATACATTCGAGATATTAGTACCTTGTCCATATGCTGTTTTTTATCATAGTAGCTTTGTAGTGTAATTTCAAGTCAGGGATTGTGGTGCCTCCTGCTTTGTCTTTGTTGCCAATGATTTCCTTTGATATTCTGGCTCCCTTATGTTTTCAAATGAATTTTAGGAATGTTTATATGTTATATTAAAGAAAACCTTCAGTGGGAAATGGCAAAAAGGGCTACTCTACATTCAGTTTCCAATCATGATTAGAAATTTATAAAAATAAATATGCAGGGACATGAGACGGCATGATCATCTTCATAATAAAAGTAAATAATCCAAGCTTACCTTCTCATGAAGAAAAAGGTCTTGGGCTTTGGTTTTCTTCCATCTGCACGTATTTTTTTTAGTCATTCTTAGTAACTGTTTTCATCTGCTCTTTTGCTTTGATTAAATAGCCTCATGATTGGTATTAAAACCAGATTCATAGAAGATCCATTTTTGCTACAACCATTATGAAATCTCCAAAAGAAAAAATAAAAACAAATGACTATGAAACTAAGAACTGAAATTAGTTCTTTTTATCAAGGCTGTTAGGGGTTATCTGATATACACTCTGATACATTTTTGTCACTGTGTCATATATGGTTTGTGACCCATAATACTTATCTTTCAATCATTTAAAAATCAAGAATAAGATTGTATTATCTCAAAAGTTTATTCTAAAGCTGTATCCTTGCTTGCCATTTTTATTTTCATTACTTTCAATAGAAATTTCATTTTCTATTATAGATCTCTCACTTAATTATCAGAAATGGCTTTTGTCTACCAAAATAGTCTTGATAAGATGCTATATGGTGTATTCACACAGTATCTTATCAATAAAAGGTCTCAGTTTAGAATCCTGTTTCAAATTCTGTTTCAACAGCTTGCTAGTGTGTGCACTTGACAGTTTATTTCATTTCCAGTCCTTAATTTCCTCAGCTGATAAAAATGATAATTATTTTAGCAATTTCTTAAGTGGTAATTTAGTGATGCAAATAACTTGCACAATCCTAGATTTCTCACAGTATATGCATATAGTAGTATGAGTCATTATCATTAATGATGAGTGATACTTCATTAGGATGAAATGTCTAAAAGTGGGTCAGTTGGTACAGCAGATATCTGGCAACTCTAGGAAGCCTGTGACACTGTGTCACACATGTAATGCAGACTATGCTTCAGCATACCTATCCCTTATAGGTATGGTTCACAGAAAATACAGACAAGGCTGGCATAGAAATTCTGACTTTGAGTCTAAGACTGCTGGATCTAAAGAAAAGGATCTTATGGGACTGATGCTTGTGATGCTCCTTTGAATCAGGCTATACTTGTTGGGAAAATGTGTGTGACCTGAGCGATACAAATATCCTTTCAAATAGAAAAGCAAATGCAGTTTATTTGCTTCCTGAAGAAAATCAAAACTCAAAGACAACATATTCTAATTATTAATTTATAATGTGTTTATGCCATAGAAATAATTATATTTAGTTTTATATTATATTAAGCATTTTTGCTTAATGTGATACAAGAGAATTATTTAAAATATCAAACTTCTAGCACCTTGCCTTGTCTTAGATCAACAAAAAGCAATGGTAAAACTAAATTTAATGTGTACAGAGTTGAACTAATCATGCAAACACTTTTACTTTATTTCATAGCCATTGAAAGGAGAAAAATATCAGAAATATATGTGAAACCTTAAAAAATATATGTGTATCTCTTAATTTTGACTTTGTGCTTCTTTTCCAGTGCTGTTGAATTGAACCTAGGACATTCTTTATGTTTGCTAGATAAGCACTTAACACTGAGCTAAATCCTCAGCTCAATTATTATTTTTGTAAACATGTTTATATGCCAGCATTGTATTTAGAATAGGGTATACATGTGTCTTAGTTACTTTTTACTTGTTGTTGAGACAAAATACCTGACGCCGCAAGTTAAGGAAGGAATGATTGATTTCCTTCAGTTCTTAGAGGTTTCAATCCATACTCAGTTGGCTCCAAGGCAGGGTGGCATGGCGGGGCAGCCCTTCATGGTGGATGCCAATAGCAAGCCATAAACCAGCAAGAGAGAGAGACAAACTTTCTTTCCACCATTTCAGCCTGTCCTGGCTCCACCCCTAGGTGGGTGTAGCACTCACACCACCAATCCAAATGCTAGACAATGAACCAATCACAAATCCATAATTTCATGTGGCTTGGGGGCCACTGACATAAACCATGATAATATGACACATATTTTTAAGAAATCTGTTAATGTACATTAATCATGTATGTTAAATTCAATATATTTAACAAATTTTTTACTATGATTGAATTATTTTACAGAGAATATTTAGTCCTATGAAGTAAATATATATTGATCTTAAGAAATTTAGAAGTTTTTAATATATTGTAGTTTCTAATCTATGATGCTAAATGCACCCTTGAAAGGATATGAATTTTGTCAGCTCATTTAAATTATTTATACCATCCTTACATAACTATAAAAATAATTTTTGAAAAATTATAAAAACATGTGGATTATGTTCTCATGCCAAAACTTTCAAAATGCTACTGACACTGAGTTTCTATTTTGATCTTCTGTCTATCTTAGAGACAAAATAGGGAGTAAAACAAAAAGAAAAAAAAAGAAAGAAATGCAGACTGACTCTTTGCTTCCCTCGGTTATTTTCTCCATCTTCAGATAGCTTTTGGTGTTTTCTACAAATAAAATTATGATTTACATAAAAGTGAAAAATTATTCTATTACAAAACCTGCATAATCATTTTTATTCAGCTTTCAATCTTAAATTTTGACTTTAACTCATTTCAAACTTCTAATGCAATAGTTTATCAGGATCATTTTTTATTTTTGTTGCAGTGAGTAAAACTTTAATAAATCATGTATTGTATTTGTATCAGAATTCCAAATTTCTCAAGCAATAATGTTCTATAAATCACCAAATTTCTCAATAGTTTCCACATCTTAAAATTGCATATGTAAACTCATATACTCATCATTCTTATTGCCCAACTTTATATTCAATCCCTGTGTGGGTTCTTAGAAAAGAAAGATGTTAATTATTTTGTTTGCAACTCATAACTACTTGCATTACATAGTAGATGCAGAAAAGATTATAGGCAGCCTAGTTATACAAGAGTCAAAGAAACAGGAATTTAACATTGTTTCACACTTTTCATTTACACTTGTTACTAATGACACTTTAATTTAGGGTACATTTGCAGTTCCTCATGTTAAAAAAAAAAAAGCAGATTGTTTCCCTGACTAACTTTTTGCATACCAGCAGCTATACATTCTTACGGAAAATTTGAAATGGGGGAGAAATTTAAATATTCAGTGAAGTATCTTGCATGAAATTGTGAACTTTTCATATTGCAACTTTGTACTGCTTTTTAATTTAAAATCTTTATCTAATAAGGAAGGGAAAGCATTATTTATAGTTTAAAATTATAATATACTGTGTAAAGTAACTATGGCAGAATTGCTTCACTGGATGTGCAGTTGCTAATGTTGCACTTTTCTTACTTTAACATTTTCAAAAGGAAAGTTAAAAATGCAAGCTTAGATATCTCAAACAATCTTCTGTAGCAAAATTAACAAGTAGGAAAGTAATGTTGTTAAATACCTACCACTTTCATGCAGGGGTGAACACAATTGGTAAACTTAAGGTAATGAGGTTGAAAGAGCTTTTATGAATTAAAATAGTAAAATAGTGAAGAAATTTTCTAGACTGTCCATATCTCACTTGCTTAACTTGTAAATCTTTTGGATATCATGCCTTGACACACAAAGTAGTGACAGTTATCAATAAAGGCAGCTATTAATGTGTACATATTCCTTAGGTTTTCATTTCATGTATGTGTATCAATATTATCATGAATAAAGGTTTTATGTGCTTAAACAACTCCATCATGTAGTTAATGTTTCTTCTATTTAAATACATGTTTGCAATTTACTAAAAAAACCACTATAATCTCAAGAAGTTATCTTTCATCAAATTACTATCAATTACTTTGTATTCTTTGAGTTTTACATCACTTTGGAAGAGGAAAAAAAAGTAATACAAAAATGTCCAAATCTGGATCCACACACAGAAAAATTATTGGATAGTATATTTTGCCTGCTGTGTTGTAGTCTGCTTATTAACATGGGTTCCGAGGGGTTTGTTTTCAATTACCTACCACAAGTTTGCTATCTTCTGTTTAGCTTCAATTGACTGACATATTAAATTATGCATGATCTACTGAAAAAGATCAGTAAAATATTTGGCACTCATTCACCATCTGTGCTTTGTACAGTGACATATCACACATCATATTCATGTTTGCTT
Organism: Dolichotis patagonum; assembly: GCA_004027295.1. NCBI lineage: Eukaryota > Metazoa > Chordata > Mammalia > Rodentia > Caviidae > Dolichotis > Dolichotis patagonum. The sequence continues at coordinate 45,309 of PVJX010006094.1, read as the reverse complement.
TATAAATGTGTGACTGACAGGCTTTTCAAAATGTTTGCCTTTCTGTACAACCCATTCTAGTGAGAATATGATCTGAAAATGCAGAAATTCATTCAGTAAACTGAAGTACTCAGGGAAAAAACTCCTTTGATGGTAACTTAATGAATTTATAGCATTCTTATAACAGTAAATATAAGTACATTCTCATGCAGGATTTTCCTAAACAAAAATCAATTCTGGACCTTAATATCTATTGCAATATTCCTTCACAAAGTCAATCAGTGGAATCTTTCTTGCTATAAACATGCATTGCTCCCAAACTTAAAACAATAATATAAAACTCCAAAATCTTTTCTTAACAAACTCAAGCATGCTAAACAAAAGTGTATTACAAAATAATTGTATGAGTTTATGAATCAAAGAATACTAGGAGCTATTTCCTGGAATAATAAATGAAATATTATCATCTTTGCCCACTTGAGCTGGTATGGAGCTAAACCATGGACATGTTACCACTCTAAAATAAGTACCAAATATTTTTCTAAAAACATATGTTAAATTTAGTGCCTAAAATTTTTGCTGAGTATCCATCATCATCTCTTTCTAATGCAAAGAAATTCTGTGTTCTTTTTTTGCTCAGTAATACTAGCTGACCTTTTTAGGTATTCAGAATATAATTTGCAGTTTCCTTTCATAACTCTAACTGCACATGTCAATTCCTTCATGTCAAATACATTTTAAAGTGTTGACCTATATAAACTGTCTGGTTCACCACAAAGAATGACTTCCCACAGTGCAAAGATAACTTCAGTAAATATTTAGAACATATTCTATTTTCCTAATATGCTTAATATTCTCCTTCAGCATTTGTTTTATTGGTACAGGGCAAGCATGCCCTAAAATTTCTTTCTCTAAGTTTCAGTGGTTAAATTATTCACAGAGAGAAGGAGAGGAAAACAAAGTCATGGTGAAGAAAAATCAGCTCATTTTCTTGGCAATCCATGGTTTATTTGGAAGGAAGGATTAAATAAAATAACATCTCAGTGACACCTCCCCCTCTTTTGCTAAAAGTAAGCACACATTGGTATGTTTTAAGCTGTTATACAATCAAAGATTATAGAAGTGTTACATTTTAACCCTGACCTTTTCAATGATATTAATTTTGAAAAAAACTTTGGCATTTCAAATTAACTGCAACAGTGTTAGGCTTATGCAATAGCAACCTACAAATTTCATTATAGCCTTTCGAATGTTCCTTTATATGAGAGTACTGCAATGTGTTTATTTTTTCTTTTTTATCTTGAATAGAATTTGCTAGGCCTATTTTTAGATTGTTTTAGTAATTACTTATATAAAGAGAGAGAAATCTCTAGCACTTATGTTTTTCTGCTTTCTTTTACACAAAGCTCAGTTTTCATCTCCACTCCTGATCTCAGCCATCACTATCAGCTACATTCCTCAATAGATTTTCTTTTGCTAAAGTTGCCCTGCTCTTACACGCTTTATTCTTTCCCTAGTATTTCTCAAGTGCTATTAATATGTCGTTCATTATGTTATGTCACTAGTTTATCACGCTGAGTTTCATGTTAAGACGAAGTAAAAATTTCTCTATGCACCATGTGACCAAATCATAAGGTGAATGTTTAAATTAAGAAAAAAGTATTAAGGAAAAAAACACATTCTAATTAATCCCCTCAAAACAGTCTCCCACTCTTTGCACATAGCAGCACCGTCACTGTCTCATTGCTGGGACATGATACCTACCGCCCCACAATTTACACGAGGAAAGGCTTTAGAAGCTGCAAAGTGTGGAGAGCCTGGTGGAAGGGGCTGCCCACGTCCTGGAGGAAAGGAAACAGAACAGAAGTGGAGCTGTGGAATGGGAAATGCATCTTGCCAGGCCGCGGCCCGGTAACCTGCCTCTTTTCCTAGCCCCACGCCCTAAAAAGACACTCAGCTACGTACTCATTGGTGCATTAATCCCACGTGAGTCTCACCCCCCAAGTCCCGACATACTCTAACAGCACCCCTTCCAGCACCTGAAGCATTTGGGGGACATGTTGGGTCTAACGCTTAACGCACGCTTAGCCCGTTGCTGTGACCACTTTACAGAGACGTTCTGGAAGTTCTCGTTTATGAATGTCTTTATGAGGTGCCATTATAAATACGGGCAAAGTAGCCTCTGAGTGCCATCGAACTGCACGGCTTGTAAAAACAAGACAGTGCGTTTGTAGCACGTCATTAACTGCGTTTGGCATCATGTAAACACTGGCTGCTCCTCACAGTCAAAGGCCATGAAAGGTCAAGATTTTGAATGGATTCTGCACAGGGAGGCAGCCAGGAGAATGCAAATAGAGGCACGCAGAAAACACACGTTCCAAGGCTGTTTCCCCAAGTGGCCGTAATAAGTGTGTTCAGAGTGAGGGCGAGTATATTTTGTGATGGATTAAAGGCAAAGTGCTTTCTATCATAACATATATTTTTACAATTACAACACCCCTCGTTTATTTGATCATACCTCATGCCGGCACTTTTTCAGGGTACCATTTACAGCAAAATTAGCTTTGGTTAAAAACATGTGCTGCAAACATATACAAAAAAAGAAGGAGAAGGAGAAAAATAACAAGAAGGAGAGGGAGAAGGAGAAAGAGGAGGAGGAGGAGGAGGAGAAGGAGAAAGAGAAGCAGAAGGAGAAGGAGAAGGAGGAGAAGAAGACAAAGAAGAGGAAGAGGAAGAGGAGAAGAAAGCAGAGATTTTTCAGAGGAGGCAAGGAGAAAAAGAATGAAGGTAAACCAGGTACATATAGCAACTTCCTCAGAGGGAACAGAAACATTATCTAGTATACACAAGTACCAACAGTAAATGTTTTAAAAATCTTTTGAATTATATTGTATGGTCACTAATTTTTTTATACTCTTTATATAATAACATTAAGTTAGAAATATAGTTATCTCAATAAATACTAATTTCATACACATTTAATACAAAAGGAAAATTAAACATGGTTCAAAATGTTTTTACAAATTAACATTGTAGTTGGGGGTTTAGCTCAGTGGCACAAGTGCCTGCATGGCAAGTGTGAGGTCATGAGTTTGAACCTCAGCACCAAAAAAGCAAAAAGCAAACAAAATAACATTGTAAAGAACCTCCTTGTTCACTTAAATGTGCACATTTAACTTTCTTACAAATTATTTGCTAACATTGGACACAAACAAGTAATAACAATATGAAAATTTATGTCTACAGATTTTCTAAGTTTTCACTTTACAGACATCACTATTATCATCAATAGTCTTTAAAAATTTTCCATCTTATGTTCAATATTTCTCCTTTTTACATCTATATATTTGAATAACAAAATGGTGCTTCAATCTCAAGAAGCAAACATTCATACACATGAGTAAAATCTTTACCATATTCTTTGAATTTCAGATCGTTTTGTAACAGGAAAAGAGAAATGCATAATTTGCAAATCTAAATCTAACTACAGAGAAGTCGTCACATCGTATGTTTTCATGCCGTATCACATCTACTTTGTGTTAATAGTAAATAGGAACTATTTGAGTTGAATTGCTTACTATACCTGGCCAACTGAGTAGCGTCTTGGGAAACTGGTTCACCAGGTGGGGACGCAGTTCATCACTGCGGCCCAGTATTGTGAAGTAGAGTATTTCCACCTGCGGCAGCTGTTGTGGGAAAAGGACAAGACTGAAAATTCTCAAATCAGTAATGTTGAGCAGCCTTTTCATATGCCTGCAGGCTATATTTATAATCTTCGGAAAAATTATGAATTTGGATCTTTTGTCCATTCTTATTATGTATTTATGTACTTATTTTTGTTCTTGAGTTGTGTAAGTTCCTGACACATTTTGGATAGCGCCTACTTTCATGAATATTGATTGCAAATATTTTCTTCCAATCCCATTAGCTGTTTTTGCATTTTCTATTTGTGAAGAAACTGTATTTGTATATAATTCTATGCGTCTGGTCTTACTTTTGTTGCATGATTTCAGGGTCCTGTACAAAATCATCGTCAAACCAATGTCTTGGATTTTTTTCCCTTACACTTATTCTAGGATTCCTGCAGTTCTTATATTTAGGACTGATAAAAATTCAGGTTCTGAAGAAGGTCAAATGAACTAATAAGTGGTAAGGATCTATGTTAAAAATTTTTTTCTTCTAATATTTCTCAAAATACAGATAATTAAGTTAACTAATATGACATCATTTCATAGTTTTACCCCATAGTTTAAATTCATGCAAGATCAATAAATCAGAAAAGGAGAGAGAATAGAGATTTATGATCATAAGTTTCCACATTTGTGTGATACAGTACAAAAATAAATATAAGAATATTGTACAAAATTCATAATTCATTCATTAGTCATGAATAGAATATAACATGATGTAACTAAAAAATCAATAGACAAAGTTGAATTTTAAAACTCATTTAAAGTTATCTGAGGCCCCTAGGTGAATCCAAGTCAGTTATTATTTTATATACCTCTTCTCAGAACCTTGCATTTGTGCTCACATAGCTCACCAGTCCCGATTTTAAAGCGCAACATAATTAAAGTTGTATCCCAGAGGAAAGTAGGCAGAAGCCCCACATAAATTGTTAAAACACTGCATGTTTTTATCACCTCAAAAGAAGGAAGAAAACCTTTCTCTTCCACTCTCCAAACATCACAGCAGCACTTCCACAAATGACTTTGTTTTCCTCCATGTTAAAATTTAATATGAAAACAAAGTTTTGAATTATGAGTGTAATATATTGTGGGTGGTTGATAGAGACTGATCAATTAGATTACTGAGAGTATTAAAGTAATAAGTTTGTCAAAATTAAATATTTTAGGTAGTTTTAAAATTGCAAATGTTTGAGATGATGTTAAAGATCAAACGTTGATCTTGTTGTTTTGCTCGTTTCATAGTTAACAGTTCATGAAATCTTCTTAAGATCCACACACTTCCTTAAAACCAAATGATTTTTAGGAGCTTCTTTATTGCTTGCAATAAACAAACAAACAAAAAAAAAACAGTGACACAACTGAGGTTAAATTATCAAGAAATGAAACTCAGGAAAACAAATGGTACATTTACTTTGTAATTTTAATTACACTCACCTCAATATAGATTCTACATTTTAAAATGAAAGGAGTGATTTAGATGGCAATAACAGTATTTTAGTTTTGAAATTTCATTATGATGATAATAGACTCCATTTCTGGGGCAGAAGCCAAGGGTTTCACATACATTTCTTCATTTAAGTCTCATTACAAACTACAAGAGGGGTCTTGTTATCCATATGTAAAAGCATAAAACTGAATTTCCTGGTTGACATTCAAAATAGGAACAAATAATCCAAACAAAACCAGATTTGGAACATGTAAGCCTTAGACTGAAGATTTATACGTGGTTGGATGCATGACACTGAGTGAAAAGAAATAAATAATAAAGTAGAGCATGTACTTCTCATTTGGTTTACCAACCACCAGGTACTAACTAACATTTAAGGTGAGGATTTAAACATGTTAATTGGGAAGCTAAACAAAGATTTAAGAGAATCTGCATCGAATTACCATTGTAAAACTTTTGTAAAATTTGGGTTTTTTTAAATTTTTAAACTATTTTAGACATTTATAGAATGTGTGAGGATTAATTCTGTAATAATTTGTACCCAAAATGCAGCAACTGGGTAAATGAATGTAAAAGTCATGTAATAACATTTGCTGTTGTGGTTTACATCTTGATATTCCTTCACGATCCCATGAGTGGGGCTTTGGGCGGAGAACGAATCTGGGGGGCAAGGTGTTTTTCAGTAGTTAGTCCACTGATAAACTGATGTTGGGAGATGCAATGTGGTCTGAGGAGCAGGGTCACTGCGGGCGTGGCCTGGGAGGGTCTATCTCCTTCCTTCCTCCCTTTTCTGCTTCGTGCTGCTAGGTCACGAACACTCTCCTCCACTGCCATGGAGACAGCTGCCCATGGACTGAAACTTGCATGAACTGAGAAGCAAAATAAACCCTTCTTCCTTTAAATTGTGGGTGCTGGCTGTTATATGACCCAACAGTGAGAGAGTAACTAAGACAATGGAATTGTGCACTAGTAGGTTGTATCCACTTTTCTTCAATGACTCTAAATGTGGAAACAGAAGCAGAATACTTGTACCTGGATTGCTTTCGAGGCACTCTGTCATCAACCTCCCCTTTTTCTGACCCCCACACGATGGCAACATGACTCGCGCGCGGGCTTTGAAATGAGGAGTGCGGGAGGAGCCTCAGAAACAAGTCCTCTCTGACCTTCTCTGGCCTCTTTGTCTTCCTTACATTGTTTTTTCTGAATCATGTCACAGAAACCAGAATTAACTTTTTCAAAAATAAGACATACAACCATTGAAATTATAGCTTATCGTCCCTACAGCAAGCCACAGAAGGGAAAGTTCACGTGTTCCTTTTCCTTTGAAGACCCCAATTGCTGAAGGGTCCTGCTCCGTGCCTGGGGGTAGACACTGATGCACAGAAAGTGCAGGAAGACTCTGAACAGTCAGGCCTGGCGGGCTTTCTCAGCCCGTTACAATCAAATTACACCTGCTGTTTGATCACGTTTCTACTATTTCATGAAAGCATAAAAATAGACAGTTTTTCCTCGGTTTTCCATAATGAGTCCTTCCGTGCCATGTACAACTTCGATTAAGTACAATTATCTTTTCTTTTTATTAGCCTGCATTTTGATATCGAATAATGTCCATGATCCTAAGAGAGGTAGCAAAAGGTTTTACATCATTCTAACTTCTACAAGTTTAAAAATGAAACTGGAGTCTACTGTACTGATATTTCCATATATTCTTTGACATTATATCCACAATATGGTATTCCAAGGAAGAACAATGCTTAAGATGTTTATTTCATGAAAACTGGATTCCCTAGTGAAAATAAGTTTGAAAACATAGTTTAACAAAAAATTTCAAAGCTTTAAAAAATACCTGCAACTCTCTTAGATGATTTTTTTCCTCAAGGAGTCAAGATGAATTTCATTTTAAAAAGCATCTTTTATATATTTTACACAAGACATACATTATGAAACATCACTCCTTAGGAAACTGATTCACCTATGGAACAGAACTATTTCAATTCAAATTGTATAGAAAAAGGAGATTTGGTAATATTCTATATTTGAAACTATATCTTCAAGAACAAATCCTTTTACAAACCTAAGAGGAGTGGACTTTATCATTACAAAATGCCAACATCAGCTCACCTTTCATTTCCAAAGAACTGTTCCAACTTAGCAAGCCTTTTAATAAAACTATAGCTATCTCGATGAAAATAATAATGACAAAGTTTATTGAATCTGAGAAAGATTTTTAAAGCATTACAATAATTGTAATTAATATTTTAGTGGATGAAAACAATGTACATAAAAAAGACAAGTTATTCTAGTAACATTTACAAGGATTAGATTCTAACCTTTTTGTTCCTCAGTCACCAGTCATTTGTCATTTTTTAATGCTTCTTACATTGTGGCTTAGTATTCTTGAATTTTCCTTCAACTAGTTTTATGTAGCATTGTTCCCCTTAAGCAAAATAGATTATTAATAGTTGAATCTTTCCAATGAATGCAATGTTTTATATAAACAGATATGAACTGATTTTCAGTAAATAAAAAATATTCTATGAAGATATTTATAGGGGAAAAATTTATTTTAAGAGAGAAAGAAAAGAAAATTTAAAAAATACAAACTAGAAAAAACAAGAACAAAAGTAGAATACACATTTCAAAAAATTAACATCATAAAATTACTAGTTGATACATTACATATTGTTAACAATATGTGTTAAAGTTACAGAGTCAAAGCATAAAAAGTGGCTAGACACTTAAACATTGACAGGACAAACTCTTCTGTTCAGTGATCTAACAAAAACACAGTAACATGGTCATCTATTTTACACACCACATACCATTTATAGGGGAAACTTAGATAATCAAAATTCCAATTAGAGTTCAGTTAAAAATTCAATGAAGACAGAATTAAGTGTCAAGTAATTATTTTCCATTAAATTCTAATATATACACACTAAATAAGTATAACTTACAATCATCATTTTATAAAATAGTTCTATAAGTAGTTTTACAGTTAGAAATATTGTTCATATATTCATGACATTACTGTATTACATTTCATTTAACATCACATAAAACATACAAGGTTTAAAAACAATTTAATCTCAAGAGACACAATTTTCTATAATACTATAATATTACTTGTGCAGGTTTAGTTAAAACTTATTTTCTTCAGCAAATCATTTATCTGTCCAAATATCAATTTTAATCTGTTTATAGGTTCTCACAAATAAGGAGTTTGTTCATTTTCTACTTCCTCATTCGTCAAAAGGGAAGTTTAAGCAGTATAACACCAATCACATGAATCCATGATATTCACTGTCAGTGAAGGGAAAAACAATAAGAATAAATGACATAATGTATTTCTACAACTCATATTTTTCAGATTGAAAACCCCTTGCCAAATGTATTTTTCACCAAATGACCTTATCTTAGAGGATCAAAGTGACAACTGCAATAAATCTTATTTAAACATTGTGAAGTTGCTATTGTAAAGACTCACTGACTGCATAGTTCGGTAAAGCCAGGAAAGCATTGCTGCACACTCGTGGAGTCCACAGATGAATGTCCACCACGCTAACCTGTGATTAAGGCAAAATCGGGTATGCTGGTCTCTAATGGAAGAGATGTCAAAACATAAAATAAAATAAGATAAAAAAATAAAGGAAAGGTGGTAGTCAGCATTGGGAAATGGGCCATAAAAAGAGGGGAGTAATAAATTTATGGCAATTCTTATATGAGAGAGTGAATGTTTTAAGATTGCAGAATATCAGTTAAGAATATGAATAAAATCCTTGCCTAATCCAGTAATTATCTATATAGCAATGTAAATGTTTTTAAAGGAAAGCAAAGTTTTAAGAATAAAAGAATAAAGTCATAGTTTTCAGAATGGAGCTCTTTGGTCCAATAATTTTACATGCAATTCTCAAAATATTTCATCTTTGCAGGCAAGTATATTTTATTAGTTTTATTATGGCTTTGTATATTGACAGTCACTGGCTCAACTATCTTCAAATTTTAGTGTGACTTGTAAGAATGAAATTTCATTATTATTTCTTTCAATTCCAATAAAATGATCCATGTTTCTACAGAGTATTCTTAATTTCCCTTCTCTGGTTACTGCCTTAAAAACTGAATTTACTAGGTGCAGTCCAACCAACATTTTTCCTACCTTTCCCTTCCCAACTATGAAAAATACAGCCCTGTCTGCTTTTATTATTTCCATCCATCTTTCAGATTTTGTGTCACTGAGAATTTTTTTTCTGATTATTGCAAACTACACTGATCCCCATTTTCTTAAATCTTTAGTTATAATTGCCTAGGATAGAATAACAAATGAGATTTGCAAACAGACATTATACTGCAATATTACCAGTGAAATCATAACAGTAGCAGCCAACAGTTGTAGAATTAACCAGTTTGAAGGAAAAAAAAACCTCTGAGTAAAGATGGAGTACAACTACTGCTATGTGGGATACTTCTCACATATGAAGAAATTGCTGTTAAGAGTCCAATCCTTGTAATAGGAAAAGAAAAATTGAAGAAGTGAATTTTCTTGGGCTACGTAGTAGCTGAGGCTGCATACTCAAATCTGGAAGATGGCACAAGAGAAGCGGTGTAAAGATCTGTGTCTCAGAGCCGGAAACTAGTTAGGATAATTAAATCACGAAGTTTGAAAATCACCAGATGCTGAGGAAGAACTGCCATGACTGGGAGAAAGTCTGTGGGAACACAGTGTTATCCATTTACCAGTCCAATTATTTAAATAGAGAAAGCCAAAAATTGCATTCTTTTTCTAATTTTTATAATATGAAAAGAAATATAAAAATGACGATTTTATCAAATTTATTCAGTACAAGAATCACCTGGTCAAATGATACCCGCCCCAGTGATGCTCCGGGTGGTCAGTACCTGAACAAAGGCACCAAAGGAGGAAGTCTCAGGCTCACAGAAAACATCCGTGGTTCACGGGCTCAGCCTCCAGAGGTTCACCAGATTTTCATGGTGACGAAAGATGTAATTCCTGATGGCTCTATCAGAGAGCAGATAGACGAGTCACTGTGGAAAAAACCCAGAAGTTTCTCTCTTATACAAAAACAATCAAGTGAAGAAAAAGAAAGAAGCAAATTTGAAAAAGAAAAACCAAGCCTGTTATACCAGGGAAAATATTTGGGCAGGACTCTGTCCCAGGTGCTTGTGGGATAGTCCACGCCTATCAGTCTGCTTCAGTCTTCTTTGCTACGCTAAGAGGTGGAGGAAAGGGAGTATAATCAACAGGAAGGGGAACTTGAACCAAGTAGGCAAGGATGATATAGTTAAGAAAAAGAGGAGAAATACTACGTCACTGGACAAATCTTAGTGTTATAAGCCAAATACAGTCACAGGCCCACAGAAAGGCTGAGCTTTAATCAAAACTACAGAGGATGTCACAGTCCTGAAAGCTTTACCACTTTACCAGCAGACTTCAGAAGAGGAGTGCTCCATTAGAATCACAGTGGGTTACAGCTGAGCTGTATTTTTCCAGCCTTAAGAATATGATAGCAGTTCTGAAAGTGGTCCTAGGGGTCCTTCTACTCACATACGTTATTAGCAATTCTTTTGTAGCATCCCTTTTCCCTTTTAGGATTAGGTTTGGAACCCAATTTACACAATAATTTCTTTTTTCCTTTATCTTATCTGTCATGGTCACAAGAAGTTGCCAAGTAGCAATATGAAATGTGTTTCATTAGATTTATTGCAGAACCTTAAATGGATATTTCTTCTTTAACAATTAAAATATTTAAACTAGAAGATTCTAAAGGCACAAAGAATGGAAGAAAACATTTTTAAAACTTGTAATTATAAGAAATGACACTCCAAATTTTAGTCAATAATGTACAGACTCTTCTAGAAATGGGACCATTAGCATTAGGTAACGTTTATTACAACAAAGTATATAGTGAATCTTGTGCACTTTAGAGTTGCAAGTTTTGACTTTCAGATGCCTTCCTAGCTGAATCTTCTGGATTCAGCTGGTGTACTCCAAGACCTGCAGTTACTTCTTTACAACGGCATGCTACAGTAATTTAATCTCATGAAATCACCTATTGCCTGGCTCCTTTTTCTGTAAAGAAATTTTATTGTTCAGAAAAAAAATCAAACAGGGTAATATTAATAGAAAGAAGATTACGTGGAAATTCCTGAGTGGTGCTACTGGCAGAGAAGTAGAAGACGGGGAAAGTAAATGCATGTTTGGTATAAATGTTTATATCAGTGAAGATGAATTACCATATTATTAGCATACTGTTATGCATATGTTCCAATTCAACTGAGTATCTGCAATTATTTTTCTTTTAAAGACAGGATATTGCTGTATAGTTCAGGTTGGGCTTGAGTTCACTATGTAGCCCAGGCTGGAGTTGAACTCACAGCAATCGTGCTGCCTCAGCCTCCCACGTACTGGGATTACAGGTATGTGCCACCGTGGCCAGCCTGTCACCTGCAATTATTAAGTAGATGCTATATCAGGTAAGCAGATGTTGTGTCAGTTATGGAATTAGTTACAGTCTTTGTGCATTACCCCCGGAGCTAGAATCTGAGCTCATGACTGCCCAGCGTCAGCATATGTACAGAATTACCTTTGAACATCTCTTTTCCTTATTCTTCAATAATCTGGAAACCAGGGATTCACCAAAATGCTACTGGTAGAAACTGAGAAAATGTGCAGCTTAAAACTGGAAATATACTAAAAAACAATGGGCCACATTCTCATGTAACATTTCATGAGTATTAAAAACTTCCATTTCATTTATGCTGCCAAACCAAAAAATACAAGTGGGTGAAGCAGATGCAATCTAAATTATAACATTTCAGTAATCAGTTATGTGCTTTGCATGTTGATCCATCATTGTATTTAGCAGCAAGCCAAAGACCATTTCCATAAAATTTCAGGTTTGCATGGATTTGTTCCAAAACCTCAACTGTCTCACTGCTTTTCTGCTACTGGTGATCAGTACGTTGCCCATATATTATGTATTGTCCTGATCCATCAAAAGATAACTTCACTGGGACATGAAGGCAAGGTTTCACTGCTCCTTGCCCTGCAGCCAAGACCTACTTGGGAGCTCATCTTTAGGTGATAAAAGCCTTTTGGTTTTCAGCAAAATTATGTGCTATTCAGTAGCAGGTTCCAGTACACATCTGCAAGTGTGCAGTTCTATTTCTAATACCTTCGTGCTGAAACAGTTTAAAAAATTAATGTTAGCTTTCCCTTAAATTAGTATCTATTACTCTGATTATTGTACTGCTAATATTTATTGATTTTTTTTAAAGGTTAGACAAACTAGAAAAGATTTGCATTGTAGAAATTTAGTGGCTTTCACCATAATTCAGAAAGTTGAAATAGATATCACTTTGACCATTAAGTTTTAATATGAACACACAAACAAAACATTACAACCCAGAGAACGTAGGCAACCAGAAGAGCCACTGCCAACTTTGACACCAGTTGCAGGAACCTGTCATTGTTGCATAGCCAATAATCATGACAGGCAGGAATATGCCACAGTGAAGGGACTTTGGCTGCTGTATATGTCATTGTAAATCATTCTTCACAATCAGATTCAGAAAAAATGCAAAACTCTTGACTGTTTTCATTGGCCATATCCAAATCAAACAAGGGCGATCCAGGTGTGGTGGGGCAGGACTGTAATCCTAGCATGCTGGGAAGCTGATGTAGTAGGAATGAAAATTCAAGCCCTACTTGAAATTAGCAGGACACCATCTCCAGACATAAACAAATGAATGACCAGGAATGTAGCTCAATGAGGAGGACCTGATTTCAATTCACAGCACCGAAAATCAAAGGAAACAAAGCAAAAAGGTGTCATTTGCATCACTGCTGACTTCTGTTTACAGTACTGACTTAAAGAATTGAAATTACATAGATAATTAGGGCTGTCAATGATCTTAAAAATACAGACTTTTTAACCTTCCAGTATGTGGTATATAGTGCGATGTATTACATATAAACCGTATTCTCTATGATATTTGCTGATATAATTTTAGACGGACTGCAAGTATTTAAGAAATATGACTTGTAATATAAATGTGAGATGTATAGAACTGGTAAGTCACACAAAATTGTGAGTAAAGTTTTAATTCTACTCAATTTGGAGCAAAGTTGCACAGTCTTTAACATTTCTAAATGTAACTAAAGATATAAAGTCAAGAAGAATTATATTCATCCATTTTTCCTACCCATTTATATTTTACCTGCAGTCTGACGGTCAAGTGAATGACAACGTCAGGCCTTTTGGTTAAAAGTGGATGAGTTTTTATTTTCATGCAGGTTTTAGAAATATGTTTCTAAGTTTTTAATTATTTTTTAAATAGATACATTGTTTTAGTAATTTAGGAAAGGAAGAACTAGTGGTTTTATGAAAATAAGTAGAAGTGAAGGATACAATGTTTTTGGTTAAATATATGCATAAAGGAATTTTTGGCTTTATTTTCAGAAACAGTATGCATTGGCATTTTGCTTCCCATGGAAGTATGGAGAAGATGCTCAAAATTCTTTCCATCTTTAATACTTCCTAAAAAAGTAACTATTGTGTGAATTAAATTCCTATCTAATCATTTCCAATAAACATTCATCTTTTAATGAAGAAGGTCACCACTTTAAATACAGCTGCTCTGAACTTCAGGACCAATCTCGCCTTCTTGGGCTTTCTCTTTACCTAAGTGCCTTCCTGCTGCATTATTCCATGAATTATTATTCCATTATTCCACCGGCAGCAGGCTCATTAGGAATGCGGTCCTCCCTCTTAACATGCAGTAGTCACTTCGCCTGCCTTCAACCAGCTGTGGTTGAACGGAGGGGCTGTTGTACTTTCCACCTTAACTTCACAATGAGACTTGTACAATTGCCAGCTAATAAAATAATAATAAACTTGAGTGTGTGCTCCTCACATTGCTGCTGCCTAATTGTAATATCAGTGAAAACAAAGAGAGAGAGGTGCTGAGTCAGAGGATTGAGTACAGACATTGATTTTATTGTTTAAAAGTAGTGGTTTCACTCTGCCATTTGGTTTCCTATTGCCAATTAACCAGGAACATACACAGGGTGATCAAAATATAAAGTCAGTGAGAGTTTAAATAAAAATGTTTGTTACAACAAAAGACTGATTGTCATTAATCCTTCTCAAAATATTCCCCCTCTTTCCAAGCACACTTATCATTCTTGTTATTTTGTGAAGCCTTTCTGGAAGTCCTTTCTTGAGTGTTGCTGCCTGGTGTGATCCAACAGAAAAACAATCTTATAAAAATGTTGTGGGGCCGGGATTTAGCTCAGCAGCAAAAACGCCTTCCTGGCAAGTGCATAGTCATGAGTTTGATTCCTGGTACAAAAAAAAAAAATTTACCGCACGTCCTCCTCTACCTTGTTTACTAGATCTGGCAAAATGCTACTCTTGCTCTTCCTTAGAGGGAAAATGACCATGAAAATTAGCGCTTTAGATTGATTCAAGACATGAAGTCAAGTAGGACAGTGTAAACTAGGACACTCATGAAAGAGGACCTCCAAAATTATTCCACAGTGCGGCAAGAATGATGGGAAAATGGTGTTTGAAGTGAGAAGGGATATTTCGTGGGTAATTAATAGTAATGTGTCTTTTAACATGATAATTCTTTAAAAATTTAAACATTTACCATACTTTTAGTATCACATCTCATATCTCTCTATATATGCATGAAAAGAACACCTCAGAAAATATATTGCATTTCAATGTTTTTCATTTTAGGGTTTAATTTCAGGACTACTTCATCATATATAACAAAGACAGCAGTCTGTAATGTGAAATTGTATCTTGAAATAAATAAACTGGAAAACATTTTTAAATATAGAGTTTAAATATAATTCACTTTCTTCACTTATTCCCTTACATGACTTATATTAACCCATACATGTTTATTTTGTTTTAGCTATATTATAGAGAAATGATATTTTAGATGATTCATGTTTTCACTTAACATTGGCAAATCTGTGATGCTTCTTACAATATCTACATTGTAACTGTCATTATGAAAGACAATAATATGTGCTTTTCAAACTACATCTATGTTCCTGAGGGAAAGACGTAGGCAGGATGGAAAAGTAGAGACAAAAGTTGAGGTCAGGTGAAGCCTGCTCTCCTGACTGAAAGAAAAGAATTCCTCAACCACTGTAGCACCTTCATTTACACACTTAGCAACAATGTCACGTGACACCCATTGCCAAATAACCTGCCTGCCTAGTAACCTGTGGGCTTGGTGTTTTGGGGACCAGAGTGACTTGTTCAGGTGGCTTGTCTGGGGTGCTCATTTTTTTATGGCTTTGCCTCACCCATCATGTGTGGTCGATTCCCAGGTTCCCTACACATCTGGATAGAAGTGTTACCTGCTCACACATGAAGAATGCTTTTTCCATAACATGTATAGTACAATGTTTTTCTAATCTTTGACATGTTATAGAAAACATTATAATCTTTTCTTGAGACAGGGTCTTGCGATGCAGTTCAGACTGGCCTTGAGCTCACAATGAGGCACAGGTTGGTCTCAAACTATTGGTAATTCTCCTGCCTCATATCCCCAAATC
The DNA here is from genome assembly GCA_004027295.1 of Dolichotis patagonum. Lineage (NCBI taxonomy): Eukaryota > Metazoa > Chordata > Mammalia > Rodentia > Caviidae > Dolichotis > Dolichotis patagonum. The sequence goes on along the minus strand of PVJX010006094.1, from coordinate 29,597 downwards.
CTAGGATTACAGGACTGTCTACCACACCCAGGCAAGATGTTATAATCTTGAAAATGCAAATGTGTTAACTTTGGGTTATACTTTTACACTATGGTTATATTATTTACTATAATTTCCTCCATGCTACTTTCTTACTCTCATTGTTTTCCATGATGAAGAAGAAATATACCATTGAGTCATTATCTGTGTGCTAAGGAGCTAGACCCATAAGACCATCTAACTATTCCCTTGCCTTAACATAACACATACACACAGATACACACCTGCACACAGTTTATCTATTCCAGCCAGCTCTGGGCAGTTTCTAAATTTTGAACAATATGAAAGAGCTCTGAAAGAAACAATTAATGTAAAACTTTTAGATAGCATATATAATTTGTTTTTACATTGCCTATTATAGAGCAAATGACTTCCACAAATATGGAAAAAGGTTAATACAATTTTCTTGTGATAAAAATAACTTGCTTTATATGTTTATATGTATATGAAAAAGTATGTATTTCTATGGAGATTTTGCTTAAAGTTCTACATCAAGTTTTACACCACCCCTGTCCTACTCCTCATTATAAATTTAGAGTCATTAGAGCACTATGTTCCTAGTGTGAGTTTTCAAAACTAGAAGAAACAGAGAAAGAAAATGAGCTAACTAGTAAGAAAAGAAAAACAAAATTAGAGACACAATCACATCAGTTTGCCATACCCACATTCTAGTCTCTCATTTATATGCATCTTCCATGTTTAGAAGGAAGACTTACACTTTCTTATAAATCATGAGTCTATTTGAAATGACCTATATTACTATGTTTAAATTAATTAATTAAAGGACAAGTGACTCTAATAACACAGGATGTTTAAAAATAAGCTTTTTAGCAATCATTTATATTTTTGTTTTAGGAAGACTGGCAATATATGAATGGACTAGGAAAAGTATTCATGACTTACTTAACTTTATTCAAAAAGTTCCTGTGACTTCAACTCCAAGAAGAGAAAGAGAAATACACCAATGACTAGAAAATACATAAAAGTCTAACATGCTAGAATGGTTAAGTTATTGAGGAAATGCTGGATTCCATTTTCGGGTTTTACATTTCCTTTCAGAATGTAAAGTATTCGGCACAGGAGCCAGGAGTACAGAAGTGTGGCACTTGTCAGCTGACAAGACCCCGACACCAGTGCGGATTCACTCTTTGAAATGAACTGGAATAAATTTTTAGTGTAAATAACAGGTACTTATTAAATTGTAAACTTTTTAAATGTATTGAGAAAACTGAATTACCTCCAATGGCAAACATGAAAGAAAAACAAATGAACTACTGGCTTTTCTTTAGGACTGATAAGTCTCCATTTCAGTAATCTTACATTTTCTAGGTTATGGAATGCAGAGGTCTTTCTCAGCATTTTAAAACACTTTCCTCTCAACTTTTTAAACTAATACAAGCACTCAGTCCCAATTAGGCACTAACCGTTATTTTGGTAAGAATATTTTAGTATATTAATACTTAAGGATTTCATGAGATGGGATGCAAAATAGAGAGAGAAGCCATTCGCTATAGGGATTGGGGAGTAAGTGCATCTTTAAACATCCATAGTTGTGAAAATGTATTTCTCTTTCTATAAAGAATGGCCTGTAAATATGCCTCAAAATGAAAAAGTGCTTTCATGTACTAAGAATAATATTTCAAGTAAATCAAACATAATAATCTGTTCTAAAAAATGTAATAGAAATATTTTAATTGATATGATGCTTTGAATAAACAATGTTTCTGAAAAAAACACTGTTAGCATATTTTTCTTAAAGCAGTGAACAATGGTTTTACTCTTGGAATGCTTTGCATGATTTTCATCTGAGGAAGGGTATTTAATCTTTAACAATTTGAGGTCTATCCTACTTTGATCCACTCAGCTAAATTGTAAAATATCTGCATTCTACTGGATAAACAATGTATCCTGTTTTCTCATAATTTAAATTTAAAGCAGCACAATTCTATATACAAGTTATTGTTTGGATCACAGGCAAAGTTATTATTTGGATCACAGACAAAATAATATATATATAATATAATATAATATAATATAATATAATATAATAATATAATAATATATAATAATAATCACAGACAAAATAAAATATCAACAAAAAATATCGTAATTGAAATACAGTTTAACAAGAGAACTTGATTTAAAAAAATCTACTGTTTCAACCAAAAACAATAGAATATGTATTGTTCTCAGTAGCACATGGAACTTCTTCCAAAACAGACTAAATATTTGCCCTCAAAGGATGCTGAAATAAATACAAAATGGAATGTGGGTGGCATGATTTTTATGTACAAGATGCAGAAATTTTCACCAAAATACTCCTAAAATTAATTACCAAATTCAATAATGTAGCAGAACAGCAAAATCAAGACATGAAAGTCAGTAGCATTTCTGTACATCAATTACAAGTTCATGGAAAAAGAAATGAACAACTGATATCATTAAGAAAAACTAAATGCTTACAAATTGTCCTAAGCAAGGAAGTAGAATACAGCAAAAACTGCAGAAATCTGAAAAATGTGATTATGTAAAACATCAGAAAATGAAAATGTATTCCCCATTCCAAGATAATCAAACCCAAAATTTGTCAAAACATACATGTTACCAAAGATGACATGTAGATTTAATTTAATCTTGGTCAAAATGTTAACAGCATTCCTCACTGAACTGGAAAAGATAATCCTAAAATTAATATGGTACCAGAAGAAACTCACAATCAAAAAGGAAACCTAGACAACAAAGCAAACCAAACAGAAGCACAATATGGGATTTCAAGTTATATTTCAAAGCTATGGTGACAGAAACAGCATGGTATTAGCATAATACCAGATATGTGGATCATATCAACAGAATAGAGGATACAGAAACAATGCCAGTCACATTGATTCATTTTATCTTTGAGAAAGGGGTCAAGCACACACATGTACTAGAGGAAGGATAGCCCCTTTAACAAATGGCGTGTCTATGAGGTTGATAATCTTGATGTCCAAGTCGTTCCTGACCTGTCTTATTGTACAGAGCAAAGATACTGATTCAGGATTACTTCTATGATTCAGTTAGACTCATTGTGATGTAAATTTAGAATTTTGCTCTGTATTTGAAAGCTGTAATTTTATCTTCTTTTGCAGTGGTAGCTGTGAGAATGTGAGGAAATTGCAGCTATAGGACAAACCTGTTTCAACATAAGGCCAACACAGAGAGATCAGAAAGTAGAATAAACATTCATGATAACATTAATTCTTCCAACAATAATAATAAGGCTATCCCTTTTTCTAGCCTTTCTAAAAATGTACTGAAATAAATGCACTTTTTTCTTAAAGCCAAATAGATTTACATTTTTGATATTCACATTTCAAAGTGTAGAAGATTGTCATTTAAAATTATTATTGAAGAAAGTAGTAAGTGGAAAAGGAAATGATTTGTAACATTAAAGAGATATACTTTGTTTATATGTTGTTTAAAGCATTGAAGACTGAAAAAAGACATCATCTAGATACATAGATATAGATACAAATACAAACAATTTTCTTATTATAGTTCATAACTACAAAACATCAGAAGTTTAAATCCTAACCTTGAAAAAATCAAATGACTATTCAACTAATGAATAGTCAACTATTTGTCATCTGCATTGTTTGCCTGTTTGAATTTTGAGTAAAAAATGAATCAGATAAAGGACATCAGCAAGAGAAATAGAAGAAGCCAGAAAATCTGTCAAAAAAAAAAATCCCAAGAAGCAAAAACCAAAAACCTGATAAAACAGAAGACTTTAAAAATCCAAGTATATTAGCACAAATTTAAAGAATGTTTAAAAGGAATAAAGAGGAAAGGAGAAAAAACAGAGTATTATAGATACAATGTAGAGGTCACATACATCTTGGTGCAGCATTGAGATTGAATAACCCTGAGAAAAATTAGAGTTGATTGGGCAATGCACCGTGAAAGAATGGTAAACACCATATGTAGATTTTATTTTTAATCCACAGACACTCTCAGTCTATCACCTATTTTAATAAAAATATAAATATTTTAATAACAAAAACTCTTTTAGTAGTTCAGTGACAAATGGCTGAGGATATGGGATCCCATGGCCAATATTTCCATGCAAAACTACAATCCTTGTTTTACAAAAAATACCTTTGAGCACCAACAAAGAAAAATATAAAAAGACAAAAACATATTTATACAGGAAATGCTACAGTGAAAAATTATACTTTTTGAAAGGTATATAAAGTAATCAACACAAGTTATTTTTATTTTTTTCAATTTATAATTAGTATTATTAATGTCATAGCATGTTTTCATGTTCATGGTAAATATTTTTCTCTTACTATAACACTGACATCACAAAGTAGTACAACAGAAGAAAAACACGCAGTCCAAATGTTAAAGCCAAGTCACTAGCTAATTCTCCGAAGTGAAATACTTCTTGAAAATCAGCACTGTCTCTAACAAGAAGAAAAATGGCATTTGCAGTAGACATGCTCTAATAAATACCAGTGCAATTACCTACAGAGCTTGCAAAGTGTCTCTGACTAAATATATGGGTGTAAATTAAACCAAATAATTTTAAAACTTAAATTACATCTTTGAGACAGGTCATTAATTCTCATAGATCAACTGAATACTGTTGAACTAAAGCAAAACTGTCCTGTTCTTTCAAAGAATTAATGAGCTATTTAAAACTAGAAGCTATATAGATTTTAGCATAATGCAGATCAAGACTCTACAAGTTACTCTGGTAGACATGTATATAGTTACGGGAGGAGTTAATAACAGCTGGATTTTAACCACAAATATCTATGTATTTACATAGCAAGGATAACATTGTTAGTATGTAACCAAAGTGATTTGAATTCAAGTGCATGACTCAAATGTAATTATCAAAGATATTTTATATCTTTTATATATATATATATATATATATATATATACATATATATATCGATGATTGGGTACTACACAGTGAAAATTCTTCTCTTTATTTCAAAAGTTAATACTGGCATTGGCAAGGCATTTTTCTATAAGATTAAAAAATAAGTATCTCCTGAAATTCAAATACACTCTCCACTTCAGGTGAACAATTTCAGTTCATTTTTCCATTGTCCTGTTCTTCTCAACAACCACAACCTTCTCTGTTTCATCCCTGTGTCCTGCAGTTTCACTAAAGCATTCCAGCTGGCCAAATGCTTCAAATCACTCCACTGGTTCTTTGCTCTTAATTTCCAACATAAATCTGGCCAAAAGCTCTCAATAGTAACCAAGCTACCATCCCAAAAGTAAACCACACTGAAATTTTTCTGCCATCCAGGTAATATCTCTAAACAAAAGAAAATGCAGAACAGCTCCCTGCCAAAGCAGAATGTACTACCTGGGATCCAGCAGGCAACGTGGTCCTTCTCAATAGAAGCATCCTTAGCTTCATCTCACGCAGCGGCATTTCCATCTGTACTCTGATTTTCCAGGCTCCAAGCAGTTTCCAATACAGTTTACAGCATCCAGGGACTGCCTCTTTGGCCAGTCTCTCAAAACCTTTCTAAATTAATTCCCAAGGCTCTTAAGCCACAAAGCCAAGAAGCAACACAGAGATGACCCAACTCACCTGGTACCAGTTTTGTTGTAGTCAAGGTTTACAAGGAAAAACAATTTAATACAGGAGAAATACTTTATAGAATTATTTTGCAATGATCAAACATACAGAAGTGCAGGAAATCTGTCCATAAACTAAAGACCCACAGAATTCAGCTGAGGACCTAGATTCCATCGCATTGTGCTGCATGAGTTCAGCTGAAGATCTAGAGCCCGTGACAATGTGTCATGCAGCTCTATTTCATGGATCTGTATGGGAAAGGCTCAAAGGTCAGCGGTGGAGGCTAGAAAGTCTGTGCTAGCAGGATGAAGGATCCATGGCAGCAGGCTGAGTTATCTTCACTGGGGCCAGCAATACTCAAAGTAAGTACCAGCACTCCTTTAAAAGTACCACCGCCATCCTCAGTGACGATGAGGTCCTGAGTTACTTTGACGATGAGAACAGTCAAGTTCATATCAGCAAACCAGCATAACAAACTTCTCCAGAAGACTGAATAACACATCATCTTCTCCTCTGGAGCCAGGAAGTTATGTTCAACATAAGGAGCAGAGCTGCACTGAAGTGAACTGAAGCCATTCTCAGCAACAAGGTCCTGCGCTCCTCTGACAATGTGAACAGTCAAGTTCATATCAGGAAATCAGCTTGAAAATCTCCTCTAGGAGAACCAGCACCATCCCTTCTTCCTCTCCAGTTCTCCTTTTTACATTGTTGACAACAATCCTCAGTTGTGCCATTTACACCCAGCACCATGCTGACTCAGTTCAGCTGGGTGTTATAAGTTGTCCACCACTTGTCAATCCACCAAAACATTTTATATAAGAAGAGGTAGAGATTTTAGTAAAAGGTCTAGATAGAACATTTCTTCATAGATCTACTGAACATAAATGAAATGATAAGTCTTATCATACTGTTTATGAGTTTGTGATCATTTTAAGTATTTGTTACATATTAAAAATTGGTGGTCAATTTAATGCCAGCAGAATTAAATCACCATGGTGCTAAGCGGAGATGTTCCACCTGAGGAAAGTTGCCAGCATAAATGGAGACATGGAGAAAGAGAAGAGAGGCTTTAAGGCGTTGAGGTGTTGTTGCTGTTTGAGCCATTGGTTCTCCGGGAGAAGCTCTGGTCCTCACACCCAGCATTGCTTCCTGGCTCTGGGGGGAAGATGTGTGCCACTTAAGCACCAGTACAAACCCCTCATGCTGGCTTTCTGGGGTGTACTCAACTGTGCTTATCCTCAGGGGAGCTCGTTGCCTCCGCGTCGCTCAGGATGGCTGTGGTGCTTTTCAGGACAGCCCTGGTCTTAGTGGTGAATGTGACTTCTTGGCTCCAATGTAGAACCCTCAGCTTACCAGCACAGCTCCTGTCCCCTGCTGGCATAGACTTCCTAGCTTCCACCGCTGACCTTTGGGACTTCCTAACACAGATCCGTAAAAGAAACTGGTGTGAGCCCTTCCTGTGGGCTCTAGAACTCCAGTTGGACTTGTGGGAGGCATTGTCATGAGCTCTAGGTCTTCATTTGGGCTCATACAGGACATTGCTGTGGGATTCAAGCCCGGGTTGAATATTCTATGTCTTTAGTGTTGTGGATAGATTTCCTGCCCTTGCTTGTGTTAACTCTGGGTGATCGTCATAAAATAATATTATAAATTCCATGTCTTGATTCTAATTGTTCTCTGCACAACCCCTGACTACATCAGTATTTAAATAAAAATCTATTTATTTGAAGTAATGAACAGTGTGAAAGAGTTTAGACTTGATATGATATTACAGTACCATGACTAATTTTTTGCTAAGTCTACATTACTGAAGATTAGATGGGATTATATTACTAGTGTATTTTTTTTACCACATAGTATGTGCCAGGCACCATGGAAATAGCCAAAAAAAAATAGGTTTTATGAAACCTGTTAAGGTACAGTAAGGAAGAGTGAGGAGGTAAGACTCTGGAAGGAGAGAGAGCACTCCAATCCTCACAAGCAATGCAGACATTTTGAGAAAGTAGGAGTGTCATTTTTCATACTGAAACTAAAAAAAAATATTTATTTGTTTATGATGCAAGAATCCTGACAGTACATGTGTGACTAAGATTAGGATTAATAAATCATATATTCCAATATTTAGAGCTTATTAAATTTATATAGGATTTGGCTTTGGATGGTTACAGAAATTCTCACATAACTAATGGAAATGGGCTAGTTTTTAAACAGATAGGAGAGAAGATCAAAAGGAAGAAGAACTCAATATTTCCAAACATATATGGATACATGGAATAGTTTTTTGTGAGTGGAGGATAGGAATTAATTAAGATCCTTGTGTAGAGTGACAATTGATAAAACAAACAAGAAGATTTAGTATATCTGTAACTAGAAGTCAATTAGAATGTCCTGGAATTCTAAATTAAGTATTTTAAATGTTTTTATTCAAAATAGGCTAAAAGGCAACAGTGTAGCAGGTAATCAGCAGTGTGACATGACAAAGAGGAATTTTAGATGCAATAGTCTGATAGTACTCCATGAAACAGACTCATTTTTATTTATGACAAAGGAGAATGAAAATACAGATCTCCATGACCTGTGAAAGACGTTTATACTAGAGAAATTCACAGAGTAAACAGAGTGCATATTGGATTCAGATCAACACTGACAAGGCTTGGTAGTCTTTTTATGCATGGGCTTGATAATTATGGTACATGGCAATATTATTAGAGAGGCAATAGTCTTTTGCTTCAGGGGAGTTTTCCTAGGAGGGGTGTCAAAGTAGATAAGAAACTCATAATGCCATGAAGACAAACTGTATTAGCTTCCTTGCAAGAAATGATATATGGACAAGCTAATCTACATATATGCATCATGCTGAGCAGGTAGCTAGTTTTGTTACCTTGGACACCTACTCACACCTGAGCTTTATGCATTCTTTTGACAGTTCGTATCACTATTCACCTTTAATAATAAAGTAAATTTATATGTAATTCTGTATTGTCAAGTATCTATAGATCACTTTCTGTAGTCTTTGATTTTAATCTTCTATTTTTAAAAATATTTAAAATTTTAATTTATTTTATATTTCTTAATCATAAAGATAACGAACAGGATGCTGAAGAAAGATGGGTGGGGAAGCAGTTATGCTGTGAAATGTCTGCTTAGCATGTGAGGCACCATGAGGGGCTTGGCTTCCATCCTCCACTTCAGCATCACCAAACAAGCTAACAAAAATCAAACCAACTACTGTCAGGGTTAGTCATACACTTTATCTACAAAGTACTATAAAACTATGTAAGTTCTGATTGATATTTTTTGACATTCTTCCCTCTCTGTTTATAGAAATTTTACAGTAATTTTATATAACTAATAAATATTTTAATACCTTATAAATAGTAGAGGCATCAGAGATCAAATGTTTTGATAGCAAACACTGTATTAGCCACCTTCCTTGTTGTTGACACCCACAATGTAAAGCAGCCAAGCTTTATTTTAGCTCACAGTACAGTGCATGGCTCCCATTAGCCAATTGTGTTTCAACTCCCCATCTGTGATTGAATACTGTTTTTAGGGGTGCATTTAGAAATAAACCATAACACCCATTGATATTTACTTTATTGCTGGAAGTATTAAAAAGCTACTATTATGTTTTATCTCAATTTTAAATTTATACAATTAAATATACTTAAAATTATCTTCAAAATGAATATATTTCAAACAAATAATTCAGAAGTACAGTCTGACAACATTCTCACAGAAATTTAGCAAGCTTTATTTATTATCTTCTTTATTTCCTATACTGCACTCACAGAATTTGCTTTCAAATGACCTGGTCACTCTAATAAATAGAATACACTGTATTTATAGATATATCTGAATGAACTTTGTAAGTTATAAGATTCTGAACACTTAAAATACAAAGATCTTAGGATGAATGACTTTTAAATGTAAGTCTGTAAAAAATTAACCATACTATAATACTTTAGTTTAAATGACACTTTCAAAGCAGGTCCTGAAAGTATTAGCTTAAAAGCAGTTTTCACAAAATTGCTTTGGTTTTTCTTGCCTCAGCATTTGCCCTTGTTCTTCCTTATTCTACTTTCCAATTCACAAACTAACTAAAACTCCAATGCAGTTGTTTGTTATATATAATTAAAGTATTTGTCTTAATTAGCATCCTAACCCTCTTTTTAAAAACTCATTAATTTATTCAAAAATACAGACCAAATATATTAAAGTATATTTCACATTGGAAATATTTCAGTCTGTCCTCATGCTTAGATAAAGACTGAAAAGTTTTAGGTAGCAAAAGTACTTCATAAAGTGCACAGTGCAGATTTTTGGTGTATTAGGTCACTTAAGTGAAGACTACAAACTGGATCTCTTGTCAATCTGAGGTTGCATTTTTTTTCCTATATATTATCAAGTAGTCTATGAGGTGATATATATGTATATATGTAATATTTAAATAAATAATCTTTTTCCAGAATTTCATCCAATGTTTTTCTAATTTATTGATTATTATAAGTAAATATACATATATTATGGAATATTATAAAGCAGATATTTTGTAATTCAGTATACACTACAATTCATTGTTGGGAGCAGTTCAAACTGGAAATTGAACACACATGCAGGGCTGCTACATGGCTGGGGCAAGATAACTGCTGAGGAAGCCTGGCTCCAACTCCAATTAACTAAATAAAGACTGAAGCAGCAGGCATTTCACTCCTGTAGTGAACTGCAACATGGAGATCTTCTCCTAGGATGGTTCTTCTGAATTAGACACCATTTGTTACGTGGCAAAGTCTTTGAACCACCCCTGACGTCTGTTCAATTTCCTGCATTTACTACTCTAACCCCTTAAATAATTATGGGCTTCCCAGAGACAGTCCCTGTTTTAGCCCTCAGAGTCTCAAACACAGCAGAAAGGTTTTGATCCTCCTGGAGCCCTAAAATCATACCACTTATCTCATTTATTTAAGCCTTTTCCATACACTTGTTTGGGAAATTGGAGATCTAAGCCAGGTCCCCGATATTTAATAACTTGTAATTTTCTGCAAACATTAGCATTTATTTACATCTTGTATAACGTAATAATCTTAGCATCTTTTTTCAAAATGTCTACTGTGTTATGATCCATTACTCACATTTTTAAACATATAAGTAGCAGTGACTTTTTTCTGGGGAAATTTTTTCCACCACATCCTGTGACTGTATGACTGGCCCTTTCCCACATATTTTCAAATGAAGAGCATTTCCAATATAGAATTAATTTTAATTCAAATGACCAGAAATGCAGTTGTTCTGAGATTATATATATTACTTATGTAACTGAGTGACACCCCTTACCTGAAAAATCTGTAGTATTTCAGCCCAAGAGCTTGTGTAACTATTTTCTTGAAGGAATGTAATATTTGAAGGACACTCAAGCTAATTGGCTGTTTAATCTGCTCTAATTCTTCTCTAAAATACTTCTTAACATATGTTTTTAAACTGTCCTAATGATTTTAGGCTTACCACACCAGCATTAATCCTGTCAAACTTAGTGGTTGATCAAAATAATTGTATTAAACTACTTTAAAAATATAAAAATTCTATAATAAACTTCATAAATCTAAAACAAAATACTGTGTGAAATTTAAATGTATTTGATAATAAATCACAACTGTCAGTGAATACTAAAATGCCCCAAATACCTTCTGACTTCTCAGTAAACTTCCAATCCAGGTCCAAATTAGAATTCTTATTTTTGTTAGGCTGATTTTGTTAGTATGGCTTATTAAAATATATATATATATATATATATATATATATATATATATATATATATACTCTACCCAAATAAAACACACACAGATACACAAAGACACACACACCCAGGAAAACAAATATATATACATGCAATATATATATATATATATATATATATGAACATTATAAACTTACACATATGATTTACTATCATTAGCAGCCATTTTACCTTAGTCTTTCTAGATTTATATGATTTAATCTATGTGAAAAATACTGTGTATATAATATTTACAAATTAGAAGAATGTATTAGTAAATTTTTTCACTTTTCTGCTGTTAGTGATAGGTATTTACTAAGCAAAATACCCAGGTGGTTTTTTTAACAAGACACCTGAAATACATAATTTTAATATCTCATCATATGTATGCATTTGAAAAGCAAACTATGCTCTTTAATTTTGCATAAACTATGAAGGAAGTGGCATGAAAATCAGTTATTCAGGTCAGTGTTCTTAAATTATATTCCCTTTAATGTTTCCTCATTTTCTAATCTATTTCTTTAAAGATATGCATTTATTATTATCAGAATTTACACTATTGTTTAAATGTTCTCAAAATTTTCTAATTCTCAAACTAGTTGATGTATCTATATGTTTTCTAACTTATAATTTTGAGTAATTTAATTTGCATTGTGTATGTTGATGTATATGTTGCAAACATTTTTCTATTATTAAATGAAATTTAATATTACTGTTAGTTTTTAATAATTTTCATAAGTTAGCTTATTTGTTTTTATTTTCCAAATAATCTTTATAAGTAAGATTATTTTCCAAATATACAAAATTAGTATATATACATTAATTGTTTACTGAAGTTTTTGTCTTTGTATACATCATTTGAAAACTGATGTATCTATACTGAAATCTCTCTATGCCAGAGTTAACTTTCAGTTACCTAGCAAAATGAAATAAAGTATATGAAATTTGCAAAAAAACACAAGATGTTTTCTATCTTGTTGTACTTAGTATGGAAATAAAAGAACAAAGTTTAAATCTTTTTTTAATTTTTATTTTTCATGAGTGTATTTTTGTGGTACATAATGATTAGATTCCTTGCGGGGAGTTGGTCCACGTCTACAGCACATGTTCATTCTTTTTCGATCCCTCCTCGTCTTCCCCGTCCATTCATCTCTTGCTTCCTCTACTGTTTGAGAAACAATTATATCCCTACTTGTTAGTCTACCTTTTATTTTGTTGTTTATTTGTATTTAGGGCTTCTCATAAAAGAGTGATATTTAAGCTTGTGGCTCTGATTTATGTCAGTTAATATTGTGGTTAGAAAACTCCCTCAGCCTGCCATTTTTGCACATTTTTCTTACTGTGTCTGTGTTGACAGGAGAACATTGTTCAGAATGCAAATTAGTGAGACATCAGGAGTATAATCTTAAATATATAAACACCTGCCATTTTTATTGCATGCATTTGTTACTTTAGACAACTTATTAGTTTGGAAGTAAAATTGCTAAAACTTTGTGAATTTCTGATAAAAAATAGAATTTAAATGCTACTAAAACATTAAAAAACAATGTAATTCTATTATATGAACAACTACAAAAACCATATCTGAGTTTATGCATTTCAGAAATACACAAATATGCTATTAACAATGACAATGTATTATCAATATTAAATGATTTTCTTTCATTTATAGAAGATAAACTATATCAGGTAGAATCTGTAAACAAGTATTAAGAATATTTCTCTTGTTGAGCTAGAAATTTCTAAATTTAATTTAGATTATTGAGATAGTCTCAAAAATAATGTGATACTCATTAACCTGAAAGTGAATTTGTCTAGAAATTCTTTTATGTATCACATTGACCAATAAAAAAACTCAAGCATCTTGAAGTTCTATTTAAAATGATTTCAAGGAATTGATTTCAAAACTTAAATATAAGCTAAGAACTAGTAGAGATTTAAAACATACAGGTTTTTGCCCCCACCTTGGATTTTTCTGAATATTTTGCTGAAAGACATGAGACACAATTTATCACTTAGAAGCATAATCCTATCTGAGGAGTTTCACCCTGCATAAACTGAACAGCAATATTTCTTTTATAACTTGGCTGGTCACATTTTTCATATTCCAACAAAGCAAATATTATTTGACTTTAGCTTTGAATTGAATCCTGGAAACTGGAAATGAGAACACTATTTATTTTTAATAATTTTACTCCAAAATCTGATATATATTTCTAATATTTATGGAATACTTTACAGACTTCCATTTTTGCTAGTTTTAACAGAATTCTAATTCATGCTCGATTGTTATGTTTTTATTCTAAACCAACAACCTACACTATAAGCACGTTACAGACATCAGAATTAACCAGTTGATAAGATTCTATCCTACAGCATGAATAGAAACCTCACCCATATTTCTTCCTTATTGGGATCCTTCACAGCAATGGGATTTTCTTTTATCAAAACAATTTAGTTTTCCTTTTGCCTAGCTAAAAAGGATACATAACATTATTTTTATTTCATTTTTCTTCAGTAACATTCCTGAGTTTTGCAATATACTCACATTTTTTTCCTGAAGCTATTTTCTTTCAGTTCATTGCATTCATTTCCAAAGGAATTCAACATTAGATATAACTTGTTCATGAGTAAATACCCATTTTTAAAGACTTTGCAAATAAAACGTGTCCAAATATATGTGATTTCTCATATATGTAAACAATATTTTCTTTCCCTGTATGGAATAAGAGGTGAGCATAAAAAGTCATTATATCCAAAGAGCATTAATTAGATAACTTCTAAGGAATAATGTAATATTTACATTTTAACCAGTTTTCATGAGTCCGTATACGATTACATATGACTTTCCTAACTCTATACTTCACTGCCCCTTATTGATCTATTGATCTATTGATCTTTACATTCCATTGAATCTTTATATTTCTTGTGTAGCAGAGTTACAATTTGCCTTTAGGAGACAATTTTAAAATACTTGTGAACATATCTATGGCTATGAAATCAATGATATAAAATACTGAGAAAATTATGTGATTATGGTTTGTGAGGAAATAAAGTTATGAATTTTTAAAAATATTCATAGTTTCTTCTTAGTGTTCTGTATCCATGCATACTTTTACAGATAAAGGTAAATTACTAAGAGATTATTGGTTCATTAATATCATACAAACACTAAGAATTCTACTAGTGGTGTATACATTTGTACTTGTAGCATGTGTTATTTCTTGGTTTATAGGCATCAGTAAAAAAAAAAAGTAAAAATATTGATACTTTTCCATATGTAGAATTTAAAAATCCTTTAAAAATTAATTATTATTAATTTTGTCCATTCAGTGAAATCTTCATTATATTTTATTAAAACAATTTTTTCCCTCGTGATCTTCTAAATAAAAAAAACCTTTCAATTGTTATCATGTTAACTGTCATATTTTGCTATAGTGGAAAGGAAGTTTTAAATGCAAATATATCTGCAGTTAGCTCATATGTAGAATCACTGTAAATATTAAGTTTTTATTCCATAGCTTATATGAGTGTATTTATTCTATGTTACCCAAAGAATGAAAGTACTGCACAAAAACTAACATCAGATTTTATTTAACAGACTGATCTGCATGATTGGAAGGAATGAAAGAAACACAGAAGATGAGGGGGCTTCTTTTTTCCTGTCTTTCTAAAATATTTTATGTTAAATGATTGGTTTGTGAACAGAAAAGGATATGATAATCTCTAGGCAGATTCATACTTCTAACAGGGTAATTGCGTTATTTCTAAGAGCATTTGAATCAAGTTTTGATCCTAACTGTTGTAGTCAGGGTTTACAAGGAAATAGATTTAATACAGAGACAAAATTTATAGGATTATTTTATAATAGTCACCCAAAAAGTAAAATGCAGAAGGAGGGCAAGAGATCTGTTAGAGAGACAAAGAATCCAGCTGAAGGCCTGGATCCCACAGCAGTGTTCCACATGAGAGCAGCCGGAGCCTTAGAGCCCATGGCAGGGTCCTTCACAAGTCCAGCTGGAGGCCTAGAGCCCAGCCGACGTCTCATGCAAGTCTGTACCAAGCATCTTCTGTGGGAAGACTCAAAAGTAGTGCTGGAAAGTAGAAAGTCTGCACCAGTGGGAGGAAGGATCTGTGCGAGCAAGGTGAGGGATCTGCATTGCAGGCGAGAACCAGAGCTCTCCGAAAGGGAACCACAGCCATCGTCGGTGACGGACAGGACACGAGCTCCTCCAAGGATGAGAGGAGCTGAGTTCATGTCGGGAAAACCAGCGTGACAACCTTCTCCAGGAGAATCAACAGGACTCCGTCTTCAGTCCTCAGCTGTGCCTTCCACAGCCAAAACCACGCAGATTCTGTTCACCTGGGTGATAGGACTTGCCATCAGTTACCCCACAACACTAGCAGAATGAGCAATCTGAGGGATTTGTCTGTGTACTCGCTTATAGATGTAGCATATTTGATTTTACTCACTTAGCTTCTCTTGAAGTTTCGAACATTGTGCCTTTGGATAACTTAGTGATACTGGGTGTGATAAAAGCTGTATATAGACGGTAAATTGGTTGACAAAGACCATAAATTTGAGTGTGACACATCTCTCTATACGCACATGTGACATTGACCTATTGTATTTTACTAAGAATGCATAAGTTCTAAGATAAATAATTCAAACTTGTGTGAGCACCAAATTAATTCAAGTGTGGATCTCCCCTGCACTCAGGGGCCCCTGTGAGTGTACCCATAAAGCTAGCACTGGTAGCAAACAGGACATTCACGTTTGCTAGTATGTCCAATCACCTTCATTTTTTATTCTGTGTCCTTCCCCCTCCTGACATATTGGCATTTAGAAAGGGTTTTTTCTCTGTTATCCAAGTTGTGGCAACTGATCTGTACTTTGTGATCTGAATCAATTTTGAATATTATAATTTATAATGAAGAGTTTCACCAATTTCTACTGCTTTCGTTAGACATTCACCAACATTCCCATCTCTGTGTTGTACCATGGGGGTAAAAAAGCCTTCTTGTTTCATCTCTTAAAATATAATCAATCTTTTATCTGCTTTTAAGTCAGAAAAATATATCAAGTTGGAGGGAAAATTTTTTCTTATGTATACATTTTCAGTCTGTTTCATGTTTTTGATTTTAGGGTGACTGATACCCACTATACTATGCTCTTCTTGATTTCTGAGATTTCATCTAGTCAGTTCTCATTGTCCTGTACCCCGTAAGTTATAATAGATGCATTACTGACCTGATGTATCTGTTACATTCCAATGGATAAATTTCCATTTTTTGTATTTTGCCAACATGTCTTTTTTTAAGTGTATGATTTATATTTTTATTACTGCTTCTTGGATTCTTTATGTGCTTTCTGAAATAGTCTTGAAGCCAAGTGTCAAATAAATAAAAATAATATTAGAAAGCAGAGTAACTTTCAGGTTAGGATCATAGGTGTATTTTCCTTTTGTATTTTTCCTTGTATTTGTTTTTTTCTGCATTAGAAATCAAAATATATGAGTGCAAACTAACAAAAATATCAATTTAAAATACCTCAAATAATTTAGTGGCTTTAAATATTGACATTTTTCCAGTTTCCCTTTCCATCGACTTCACTTTTATGTTTTTCTTGAAGTTTCTTTGAATTGATCTCTTCTACAAGTCTTCTAATATTTCATCTAATTATAAGTAATTAGAACTTACATTATTTTGAATTTTCCAAGGTAAATTCATTATAATACATAAATGGAACCTATTAAATGAGTTTTCTCAATATATTCTTTTTAGTCAAGATAGGTGTTATTGTCTGGCTTTCAAATGTTCCTTCAGAGTTCATGCACTGAAGTTTGTTCTGTTAGCACTGCAGGAAAATGGTGAAAAATTGGGGCAGTGGGGCAGAGTTAGAGAAAGCTGGTCACTGTGGT
Source organism: Dolichotis patagonum (assembly GCA_004027295.1). NCBI lineage: Eukaryota > Metazoa > Chordata > Mammalia > Rodentia > Caviidae > Dolichotis > Dolichotis patagonum. The sequence goes on along the minus strand of PVJX010006094.1, from coordinate 12,274 downwards.
TGTGCTCTTGAAGGGTACCGTGGGTACCAAGGGTACCCCATCGCTTGCTCTCTCTTTTCCACCGCTGATTTTCACCTGCCATGACGTTGGCAGTTCTTTACACTGAGCTCTTGGCTTTCTACTCTGTGTGCTTCCGCCAAGACGTGCTGTGCTGCCACAGCCCCTGACAGCGGGGCCAATCCGCCATGAACTGAAATCTGTAAATTCAGGAGCCTAAACGAATCATTTCTCTTTGTATGTTGTCTCTGGGATTTTATCACAGCAACAGAAAACAGTCTAATATATAAAATGCTGGAAATTAAATGTTTATCAGTGCAATCTTTCATTTTAAATGTACGTGTAGGAGAACACCTTCTTTATTGATTGACTATTTTGGGGGCTTTATCATGCTGAAAATACAATTACTCTCTAAAGGTATGCCATTTTCATTTATATCATTGCAATATGACGTCTATGACTAATTGGGCCTTTCTTTGCAGCATTTCAACACCAGTTTACCACTGATTCTGTCTTGCCTCAATAATTTCTTCTTCTCTTCCTGGCAGTGAACCCAGTGACTTGCACATGATGTTAGGCAGGCAGGCAGGCACTCAACTGCTGAGCTGCACCGCCAGTTCTTTTTTTTCCTGTTTGACTTTTTGAGATAGAGTCTTGACAACTTGCCCAGGCCGACCTTGCACTTGCAATTTTCCTCTCCTGGTCTCCTGAATTTCCGGACTTATAGCTAAATACCATGTATCCAGCTAGCCACCCTCTGGTTTTTTGTCTTTGTTTTTACATTTTTTTTCTTTATAATAAACTGACGAACGTACGTGTTCATGAAAGAGGGAAAGTGGCTCATTGAGTCCATTTGTCTACAAGATCAGTTAGACACCTGGTAAAATGCTCATCAAAAGGCATCGTTGTAGAAAACCCTTTTAAATGTGAGGGGAGTATGAGGATAGGGTAATTAAAATATTCATAGTTAAATATGTTTCAAGAATGGTGAGACTATAGTGCAGCTATGAGTAAAGAGAAGAACAAGCACAGGACAAGGTCTTCTTGGTAAATTGACAATGTCAGGCAAGCTTCCTGGGACAGCATAAGACCTGTATATTTAAAAACCAAGTAAAATAGTGAAATTGTTAACAGAAATACCTAACATGTATGGATAGTGTAATAGTGTGGCATAATCTTAAGATTGCAAGTTGAATAGGGTTTATGGGATCTATAGCACACATATAAGGAATTATGTAATAGGAATTGCAGTTGGTAAATGGCTTGTGTTGGTTTGCAATACATGGTAGCTGTTTGATTTGGGGAAATTATACAGGTAAAGCACATAAATTTTTTTCCAGTACCATATTTATGTCAGTTTTACTTAGTAGTGTATGAATTTACAAATAATTCTTAGATATACTTGAGTAGGGCTCAAAACTACATATGATGATTTTTATTATGAAGGTAATAGATTTTCTCTACTAAATTAAATATACAAACCTCATCCTTACCCAAGAACTGGGGTAGCTGATATTTTTTGTTTCATTTTTCTTTTATCTGTATTTTCCCGTTAGGAAATCTAGACTCTGTTCTTTTACTTTCCATTTTTTTCTTTTTGTATTGAGAATTGAATTCAGGACTTTGTGTTTGCCAGGCAGGAGCTTTGTCACTGAGGTATATCCCCAGTCCCTGTTGTTGTACTTTTTATCCAAATTTCAGGCATATTAAAGTTACTAGTAGTTGTAATGCTATGTTTCTGTGGCAGTGTTGTACATAGGCCTTTATTAGAGACTGAAATAATTATTGATCCAATTTGAATGCATGCTGTGTTACATTCACTCAGAACTTACTTAATTCATATTGAATTACAACTGGTATTTCAAAATTCATTATTGCTTTTTTTCTAATACTCTCACTCCCCTACAGGTGCATTTCCCATGACTTTAAAATAATAATTGTATAGGCAGTTTTAAGTTTTGAAACCTGCCTATTAATCTATTCTCTCCTAGAAAATAGCTTTATTGCTTGGAGGAATTATTTTATTGCTACACCAAGTTTTAAATTCTTTTAATGTAAAGCTTTGAGTTTGAAAACAATAATAAAGGAGAATAAGTGATAATAACAGGTGAAATTTGATTTTTTAAATGGGTCAAGTGAATGCCTACTGTATCATAGACATAATAGATTCTTAGCTTTGAGGATATAATAATGAACCAGTGTGTCACCTTTTTCTGGTACTAGAACTTCAACCCAGGTTTGAAACACGCAGCTATATTTCCCACTGCTTTTATTTTTAGTTTTTAACAGTGCCTCATTAAATTGCGAATTGTCCAGGTTGGGCTTTAATTTGGGATTTTTCTGCCTCAGTCCCTCGGTGTTCTGACTCACAGGCATGAGTCACCACGTCCAGCACTCCAAATTGTGCTTGACTTGATGGGCTATGTAATCAGGTAGAGTAAACAAACAGCATATTTAAAAATAGGTGAACGTAATGCTTTTGAAACCAACATTGCTTCTTAAATTGTACTGGAATTTGATAAATGTAATATGACACTAGATAAAATAATTTGATTGATTGAATTGGATGTTATAATTCTCTCCAATTTGCAGATTATACTTATTTGAAAATGTTGTACCCTAAAGAATGCTAGAAAATTATCAACTGTTACAATTTTTTTCTAAAGGACACTTTAGTTATATTAAAATACATGGTTATCTAAGGAAGTTAGTTTTAGAGTCAGAGAGGTGAAGATAAATATCATGCTTATTTTATTCAGCTATACCATATTTGACCCAGATAACAGAAGATAAAACAATCTTGGTGCAGCTAAATTGCCCCTACTATAAATTTTATGATTCTGGTTAGGTAAGATGAAGTGCTTGAATAGATGACAAGGTCATATTCAGAGATGTCAGCACTTTGATGTCTAGCATAGGACACTGGTAGAGCTTTGATTGCCACCAGTTTTCTTTGTTTATGACATCTGCTTCCTATGGCATGGAAAATGAAGACAAATGCAGGAATGAAGTTTAGGACAAATATTAGTTGTGACAATCAGTGTTTCTGAGGTTGGTACACTTTTTAAAATTTTGCAGATGATCAAAGAAAAGAAGCTTTCCAAAATATCTACAGCAATAAAACAAAACAAAGCAAAAAATAAGTACATGTATATCACCACAATTTCAAATGAAATGATTTGACAAGTTCACGTTGCACTGAAATTATTCAGATATATAATTTCACATGGTCTTAAATGAAATAGTGTGGTGAATGAAAATATGAACAAAAAGGTATGTATTAACTAACATGTGAACAACTACCTTTGTTTTCATCTTCTTTTTCCTTGAAAGATAAGAGATACTAAAAGTTAACCTGATTTAAATGTTTGCTGAGTAAACAACAATATCTACTGAATATTGAAGATCTAAACAAGTGTAACTATTGTTTAAATGCATACTTTCAATTCAAAAAGAAGGGATAAACTTATGCAAAATTATGGACAAGGCAGCTGTCCATGATTTTTCACATAGCAATTGTGTGTTCATCTTTTTTTATTATTTCTTATCTAAGACTTGTCTTTTCCTCACCTATAAATCAGACAAGTGCTCTGTAAGGTAGCTAAGGGGTAAGATGAGATAATGCTTATAAAGTAGTTAAAATGGTTTAAATGTTGGTGTTCCTTAAAAGTCATGTGTTACTCCTATTCCCTTTATAATGAGTTTAGGAGGTGGTTATTTTGGGAAGCAACTAGGTCATGAATGGAATTACTATCCTCGTAAAGAAGAATCTTAGGGTATGCTCTATCAGCTTTCAACCACAAGAAGAAAAAAAATGACAAAATAGACGTCAATGAACCAGGAAAATTACCCTTTCCAGTCACAGAATCAGCTGAGACTCATTTCTTGGATTTCCCAGATTCCATAACTGTAAGAAATAAATGCTTGTTTTTTAGACACCCAGTATATGGTAGTTTATTACAATAGCACAAACTGATGGGAATAATACTTATAGAATGTAAGACATAATCAATGTACAGTTCGGATAAGATAAGGGCTCAATACATGTATATTGAAGAAGAAATAAATGTACTACTGATTAGAAACAAAATGGGAGGTGGTTGGTTCAAAATGAACGTAAGCAGTATTTCCAAATTCTGAAATGGGGAAATTGTAATTTAAACATTGTTCCTAGTGGAATATTACAAAAGATAGTTCTCTCATTTAAGACATGAGATATCAGTAAAACTATCATTTCATGATACCTAATGAAACTTAAATTTTCTTTATTGCCTCATAACTATATACACCTGTCTTTTGAGCCATATGTAATCGAATGTGGACTTCTAAAAGAAACTATCACTCAGAAAATCAGTATGGTATCTAAAAATTTTGGGCAGAGGCATTTTCTGTTTTGGAAAAATACCTGAGAAAATTTTTACACTCCATATAGATACAACACATCATGGGATGTCTAGATGTGCATTCTTTACAATGCTCTATCTCCAAATATAAATTTGATTGATATTAATGAATAATTTTGTGGGAGAGTTACCAGCAATCAAACTCAGTACCTCATTTTTGCCAGGCAGGAACTGAAACACTGAGCTAAGTCCCCAACCCCTAAATTAATGGTTTTTGGACTACATCAATAATAATTTTCTTTGCATAGATTTTCTTTATTCCACTCCTTCTTGTAATCCTTAACATATTCATTCATTCAACGTATTTATTTAGTAAATCTATCCTGCACATCACATCATTACAGTGTTCTATCATGCAAGAAATATTAGTGAAAAAAATATATTGTTCAAACAATGATACAAAATAGAATGTAATAAGAATTTAAAATGAGTAAATTCTTTCAGTCACCTAACATACACTGAATAATTACTGTGTTCTAGGCATGTTGGTAAGATTTATTTTTATCTTACACACCTGTATTCTTCAATTTCTCCCTAACCTTGTAAACTCAACAGTAATGCTATTTTACAGATGACAGGGGAAAAATAACATCAAGAAGCATACCAAAGTCAGTTGAGTATAAGAGATTTTAGAGTTTTATTTCAAAATACGTTTTTCCAGAAATACACCATATTACTGCATAATGATAGAATACATTAAAATATGCATCGTTTTTTTTTCTCTTTATGGTTAAGCTCAGATTTTGTAAGCTTTCTCCTGGACTACTTTTAGTTAACTCTGTGGCTCCAGTTCTAAATATCTTCCTTCTTCTGTCCACACATCATTTAGATCTGTTCATATTACCGCTCTGTGCAAGTCCTACAGGGAGCCCCTATTGTGTACCAGTGAAGCCAAAGCTACTTTGCATGATAAACTAAGCCCTCTTTGAGCTGCCTCCTGTTCTGCCTCACTTCTCTGCTACAATTCCTCCCCAGAAACCTGATGCTCAGCCCTCACAATCCTGTTTCTAGTTCTGGGTTCCTAATTATGCGCTGTAATACCTCTGAGCACATTTTCCCTCAGGTCGGATTTCTCATGTTTATTTGACAAGGTCCATGTCAGGAACAGCCTCCTCACATTCACCTGCTCATTCTTGCAGTGGTCCATCACCAAACTCCATTGAAGCACAAATGACATGGTGAGATTTTTCTCCAAAACTGTGACTTACCAAAAAAGAAAAAGCAACTTGTATTCAAACGTCTTATTTCACATAAGTCATTTGCATTTTCCTCTTTGTTCATTTACTATTTTGGAAGACATTATGAGAAAGAACTGTTTCTCTAAAATTATTTCTGATTTAGAGTGCTTTTTATAGCGCACCTTAATAGTAACTGTTTTAGAATGGAAGAAATCAATTCCTGATAGATTAATAGCTATTTATGGGCTGGGGATATAGCTCAGCGTTACAAAACCTACCTGGCAAGCACAAGGTCATGAGTTTGATTCCCAGTACAAAAAAAAAATTAATTATGAATTTAGGACATCTGTAACTACCGTCAGTAGAATGACAAAACTGACTCATTCAAAGACCATTTTTGAAAATCACGGGTGGGAATATTATATAGATAATATACAAAACTAAGGACTAATCAAAATAAATAGCAAGTGAAAGAAAGCAGTCCATCTAATGTGATGGCTTGAGAAAACATTCCCAGTGACAGCATCATAAAGAATTTTTAAAATGTTGTATTTCAGAAAACAGACAGAAACGAAGATGATGTGCTTTAGAAAACTGTGTTAGATGAGACTCATAAAGTGGCTGTTTTGATGGCTAGACATTGATGTCCAAGGATCACATGAAAGATTTAAGAAAATTGCTTTATAAAATATGAGTACAAAAAATGCCATGACTCTAAGCATATATATTATTTGAGAGTGTCCAATTTTAAATATATTCATGCAATAAGTTTATTAGCAGTGCTTTATAGGTATACATTTATCTACTTCTTTTCACCTAAAATAGACAGTATATTCTTGTTAATTTCCCTCAGTTGCAAACTAGAGAATTGTTTAGTAGCCAGCTGGATACACCCAAATCTTTTTAAATGTCTCCCTTTATTTTTATTATCATTCTCTCTTTTCTTTAATATGCCACTAACTCCTTCACAAACAGTGTGAACTGAATAAGGGGATAATAAATACTGATTAATAAACTATGGCAGAAGAAATCACTAAATCACTTTTTAGAGCTTTTTCACAGTAATTTAACTTGTAGGAAACATTTTGTGGTTTTTTTCTCAGTAAAAATACATTATTGAAATGACTAGGTTTGAATTTCATTCAGTGGCTAAGTGGAAGATGTCCTGGACAAATCCCACTCTATTTTTATTACCTTTAGAAAAACAGAAAATAAGTCATTGATTTTCATCTTTGAGTAAGACAGAGTTGTTGGATATGGAAAACTTTATAAATTTAGTGAGACTGAACTGAAATTTTTCATGATGCCTTTTAGTGCCTGACTTACACACTAAATTTTATTCATTGAACTGTTTTTAAATTAATAGTTTTAAGGCAAGCAGTCACTGCCACTAACAAATACTGCTCCCCAGTAAAACTTGCTATCAAACTTGAGACCAAATGATTAGTCTTTACCAGGAACACACTCCTCATAGACATTATACAAGCAGAAATGTTTTAGCTCTTAAATAAACAGAATAAAAGGTTTTTATGAAAAGGCTTCATCAAAGTTCTCATTTTCTTCAAGCACTCTTGCTGTAGTTGAACCTGCCAGACAACTAAATTCCTGATACCAAAACACCTACCCAGCCCTACCCTCTCCCTTTGAAAATGGGATGCTTTGATTAGACCCAGGTATCCAGTGTCAACTCTATTTAGACGTACAACAGTCTATTTCCAGTGTATTTGATTCTGAGAACCAATCACTCCATAGTAAACTCTTTGTGTGCTAGAGACAGTAAGAGACAGACCTTTGCTGAATCACTGTATTAAACCTTGATAGCTATTGAGGAAAATCTAATCATTGTTTCCTAAAGGTGCTTTATTCTTACAATGCCCTACTTTTTTGTTCACGGATCCATGGATCCACAGATTCTCTCTCCCACTCTTTTTAACCAAGTTTTCTTTGAAGTTTAAAACTATAAAGATGTTCCTTCCTTTGAATTCTTAACATCAAGCTGTTGTTTCTCATGATGTAATCATACAATACCAAACCATTTATCTTCCATTGTTTGACAGTTAGCTTCCACATGTATCTAATTACCAGAAGTTATAAGGGTTGTACTCATTTAATTACTATTCTTCTTGCTAAGAAATTTGTCTAAACTCTTCTTCTTCTGAATCAATGGAGGCTGTCAGATGTTTTGTACTATATTGCTTCTTTTCTTTTTATACTTGGCCTAAGCACCTGACTGAACAAAAATAAACTCCTCTGAATTTTTCTCATTTATTTTTAAAGTGATTATATTACACTGTTAAGTTTCCTGCTGCTGTTGGTGTTCACAGTCTCTTCCCAGTCTTTGAAAATTACCACACTGTCTTTTCCTAGAATGACCTTAATTTATTTTCCTTTACATGAGGTCTCCAAGATGGCGCTCAGTAAAAATCTCATTTTGAGCTTATGTTTCCTCAATGAAATTACTGTGTAGTTAATGGACTCATAACTTAGATTACTAGTATGGGTTTGGAAACATATATTGCCATACTCTTTTGCAGAAAGTAAGAATTTATATTTATTAGCTCTCTTGTCACAAAGTAATCTTTCTCCTTAGTTAATATAAGTTCATTCTTCCCCTCAAAACAGAACACACTCTTCTCTCTGGGAAACTATTAAGGTCTCATCTAGTAACTGTGTTAAAAATCTCTCTTTGAATTATATATATATATATATATATATATATATATATATATATACTAAAATTGAGAAAATGGTAAATAGGTCAAAATGTCTTCTGTCACTTTTAAATGTTTTGCATTTATTGCTAAATGTTTGCAGCATGTAATGATTGCATCCCATGTGGGGCTGGTACATGTACATAATACATCTTAATTCTTTCTGTGCCCTTTCATTTCCCTCTTTCCTCTGTCACTATGAGAAAGGACATGTTGCCCAGATTTTTAAAATGCAAAAAGTCTCTATTATTTCCTTCAAAATATGTCAGAAAAACATCATTATAGCCAAAATAAGTTCATATATAGAAATGACAGTCATTTTACTTAGTATTTGAATGGAGGTGATACATGAGCAATGGAAGTCAGAATTTCACTTGAATGCTCATGTGACAGTAAATTCTTTTATCCTATCACTCACTACTATCAGATTATTCCATAGCAGAAAAGTAAATAGGAAGCACTGAACCGATACTTTACAGAGATATTGACTTAGTCAAATCATAGCTGACTGGACTTGATAATTATTAATTTCTTTCTAGATAGCTGTCTTCCGCATAAAAATAGATACAAAAAAAAAGATGATAGTGGGAAGTTAGTACAATTTTCTTATCACCTTCTTAATATATATTTCTGGGAGAAAAAATTTAATACCATAAAGCATAATCTATATTATATTATGTTGTTTCCAAATAAACTGATCCATTTTAAAGGTACAAGTATTTACTTATTAATTTTTAAATCTAAATGCAATCAACTATTTTTTGTTTATACTATATAGCTTTCCACTTCACCTTCTTTTTGCTTATTATGATTGAAGCTTATGGTGTAATTTGAAAGCAACTTTATATTGGGTGACACAATGTTGATACAGCTAGAATCTTTGCTCATTGTAATCTGAAAGATTTTTATAACCCACCAATTGTATATTTTTATTGATATCAAATAATTTACTTCATATTTACCTTGAACTAAATTTAACCCAGTTTCTTAGTCTTCAGAATTTTGTAGTTTTAAATCACTTTGACATATGAATTTATTCTGAAAATAAAAGTTTTAAACTTTATAGTTTGACGAAAAATTTGTTTCTTGACTTCATTGACTCCCAATAAATAATCATCACATGTAAGCATCACTTCAAAGTGCTCTGATATACACTGGAAATATTGTTAATGATATAGTATATGTGTTATAATGTACAATTAAAAACTGTACGTATTACAGTTGTTGAGGGATGGCCTCTACTTTCATGAATAATAAGCTCCCAACAGAGATGTCTTCTAATATCTATACATAAGTAATGGGGTTTCACTGTGGAATTTTGGGGAAAAACAATATTATTACAAGGAGAAAGTCATTTCCAATTGTAGTAGATAACTCTCAGAAGTTGACTCTATTTTCCTTCCTGAAGGAGAGAGATTTAAAAGCTAATGTTAGAATGGAAAGTTGGGTTACATATTACAGACCTTAACTGATGTGCAAAGGAATATACACATTAAGATACATTATTCAAATGAAAACAACCGAATGATTGTCAGAAAAGTAAAATGACATTTTAGAAAACATTTTAAGGTCAGATAAATATAGATTGGAATGGTCTGAGATTTGAACAGTAGTGATAAATGGAACAAAATTCTCTCCAGAAATGTGACAATATTCAGGAACAGAGTTAATGGAAACAAAATATATTGACATAGTGAATGTTTTCAAAGAGTGATAAATTGTTTAGACTTAAGGTCTAAAACAGTTATAGAAGTGCGCACATGTATTCAACAGTGTCTACATTATTTAATTCTGAAAATAAGGCTCCAGAAATGTTCAGAACATTTAATGCATTGTAATTTATTTAATGAAAAGAATACGAAGAAATACTGGAATTTCATAAGAAGATTAATGATATGTGAATGCAAAACTTTTCTTCTTAATAAATATTCTAATTTTAATAGTTATCTTCCAACAATTCAGGACCTGATGACCATAGTCAATTAAAACCTTACCTGAAATTGTATATAACTTTTTAAAAAAGAAAAATTTGTTTTAAGGTTTAACTTATGATTAGAATTTTTCATGTAGAATACATTCATACAACCAAGAGAAAGAATTTGAATAAACAATGTAAAATAAAAGCACTAAGGAAACAGAAATGAACTCAGAGGTAAAGCAGTGCAGTTATATAATATAAAATTAGCTTTCATAAATATGTTCAAGAAAAAAATCCAATATATGTTTTGGTGGAGAGTTGAGAAAAAGAGAGAAAAGAAATAAGGAAGAAGAAAACCTTTCCTATAATTTGGACTTAAAGTAGAATGACAAAGATAGTAACCTTTTTCATGTTGCACGACACACAAGCTACCTTTAAAGAGAATTTAGACCTAGAGAATAAATGCACAGAATAAATCTATCTAAATGAACAGAAGAGCATATGATGGAGATGTGAGGAAATTATAAATATAACTGGAAAATGGAAGTCAGAGCAACATCAAAGCAGACAAAAGATAATAGCTGGATTTGTTTCTTCACAAAGTCTTCAGAAGCCACTATGCCCCAATTTCCAAAGGTTTGTCAAGCTACAAGAAAAATCCATAGGAAAACATTACATTTAGGTATAAGAGTTCAAAAATAAAACGAGACAATCTTGAAAATATATCAGCTAGACTTGGATACAGGGAAGAGGAAACATTAATTCCAACGAGCATGTAGAACTCAGCTTCTCAAAACTGAAAAAGCAAAGAATGGAAAACCCAATAGAACAGCATCTTCAAAACCATGGAGAACATAACTACAAATGCAGAATTCAATACCAGCTAAAGAAATACCTCAAAAAAAATAGTGAATATAGTTCCAAACAATGAATACCACATATAAATTCTCATATACAAATATACAATAAAAGAAATAAAAAGGGACTATATTAAAAAACTGGAGCACTCAGTTTGGAAAGAATTAAAAGTGCATGTTTATTTATAATGAATGTACTAAATATCTATCTATATCTATATCTATATCTATATCTATATCTATGTATTCTATATCTATATATTCTATATTTATATATTCTATATCTGTATATTTACCCATACTTCAATTGGCTATTTTTTCTGCAAATTTTGACTAATGTGCTTTGTAGAGTTTCATGGAAATATTTTTCACATCTACACTTCAGTTGGATCTATATAAGTTTTCTAGGGAAAAGTCTTTCCTCTACTTATGTTTCATCAATGAAACAACAGGAAAAAAACCAGCTTTGCCTATGCAGAAAAATGCAGATTACTTGATGCAAGGCAGTCTTTACGCTATGAATCTTTGCTTTACCATTTATTCAGGAAAGGTAGTGCTTGGCAAATGGACATAATAGCGTAGCTGGAGTTCTTTGCCATGTGGAATGTTACAGTAACTTTGTATGTATAAGTAAATCATGGTCTTCATCAGATCTAACTTTGCTTTTTTACCTTCCTAATGGCCCATTGGGATTCCAGGATCATAGGTAACTCATAGTTCTGGCAATGTATGGAGACCCAATCTACTTTCCAGTGTGCTCCAGGAATAAAAACAATATGCTCTATGTAATCAGATTTTTAGCAATAAATAAAACAACATTTAGACAATACTAGATGCTCCATAAAGCTTTTTAGAATAAAGTTATGGATTATTTTTTGAGGAAGAATAGGAGAATATGACAATTGACAAGAATCAAGATTATTATATTAATTTTATTATCTTTAGTCTTAAGAAATTCTACAAAGGTAAATGTAATGTCAGAGAAAATACCTATATAGAAGAAAGTTTTATTCCTTTTGCAGTAGAAACAAAAATAATATTTTTATCTATTATGCATTTTCCCCCAAAATAAATATATATCAAATTTGTAGAATACCAATTAAATCAAATAATTAAAATGAAAAGGAAAACACAACTATGAAATCTCTGTGTTCATTAAAGTTTAACATTAAATTCTGTTTCTCATTTCATTTTTATACATCTACTTGTA
>PVJX010006093.1:0-80270 GCA_004027295.1 Dolichotis patagonum | reverse complement strand
TCTATACCCTTTGCATTGAGCTACACTCCCAGAATTTTAATTTTTTTAAATTTTGTTTTTGACACAGAGTCTTTCTAAATCAAGTTGACCAAGCTACCCAGTCAGAATATTGCTGGGCTAAGTTTGTAATTCCCCTCCCTCAGCCTCCCAGATGTTAGAATTAGAGATATATCCACTACTTCTTGGCTCTAGTTTTCAATGGAAATAAAATAAAAATATATTGCATGAGGTTTGACCCGCTAAAAAGTTATCCATTCACACCTCTCTTTTGAAGACAGTGCTTGTCAGGCTTCTAATGTTCCAGTTGTTTCTTCATCGATCGTATTGACAAAAGATACAGCATGCTTTCTCTCCAGTCAATTTGTCAAAAACTGTAAGAGATCATAAGTGAAGAAATAGAAATGCATCAAGATTCAGTATCAACAATACAACATGATTATACAAGTTCAGTCTTTTAAGTTTGAAAACTTACATTTTTAAACTGGACACTTGGAAAAACCAGTATTTGTATTATTGAGAACGTTTTTTATTTAAATTTTATTTTCTTATCGAGTATTATAAAAATTAAAATCTTTTTATAACTATCACTTGAAAATAACTCAAATTGCAAGAAGCCTGTAAAATGAAAGAGTCAGTATTGAAGAAACGTGAGCCATTTTCTCATTTAACTTGTTTGTTATTTGGACTGAGAATGCAAAATGTAAATTGGCCATTTTCTTTCTATAAGCTCCTTATTACATTCTGTAAATTCAGACAGTTTATCCTAAAAAAAACTGATGTCCTGCCATCATCATTACAAGCATAATAGTTATCTGCAATTGTGCTCTTTCCAACAAGGCACTTACATTCAGTAAGTGTTCCTTCAAAATTAGTAGCAAACGCTAATTCAGTGAATTAACTGAGATGTCTAGAAAGGCAAAACAGACGCATTCAGGTAAAATATAGATATTTGGACAATAGAAGTTAGTCAGCATCCACAGGGTTCACATGTTGAGAAGGGGGTTGAGAATGATACCACAGGACTTACGAGTCCCTGGGCTCTGAACAGCCCAGTCTGGTTGACAATTGTAGTTCCAATAATGTGTAGCAAGATTGGTATTGAGAGCTAAATTATACTGGAAAATTGAACCCAATGTTGCTTGTAGGGAAAAGAGCAAGAAATATAGTAGGTATCACTGGAATAGTATTAAAACAGGTAAGAAAAAATTACACATGTATTTTGTTTTCTATATGTCCAGAGTGCATTCATTTTGTAGAAAATATTAAAAATGAGCTGAAAAGAAAAACACATGCAGCTTGAAGAATCCTGTTAAGCATGAAAAGCAGAATAAAGTTTAGATTTGGAACTTGTTGACAAAAACTTATTTATTGGCAGAATTTGGAAATATATGTTCATGAGAGTAAAGCTCTCAGTTGCTTCTTCTAAGTTTGTAGCTCCTTGGGACTCTAAATTAAAGGGCTTCACTACTTACCATTGAATGAAAGATTAAAGATTTTTAAAGATAAATAGGATAATCACTTCCATAGTCTTTAGTCACTGAATGCCTTTATGGAATATAATGGAATGTGCAAAAAATAGAACTAAAACAAAGACAATGAGATATACATTAGTATGTTTGATTAAGCTAACAACTAATTTTAAAATTATTAAATTCATATTAAAAGTAAAATTGAAATCCTCATTTTCAAACTTAAGAATAAAATATTAAGTGATCCTTAAATTTCAGATAAAAATTTCATTGGCCTTATCTTTTCTCCCAGCATCTGCAATATTTTAAGTATTTCAGTTGAAATTACCATTTGATGAAGTGTTAGAGTTAGATTGTCTCCCATTATGTTTAAATACCAATCTATAAATGGATTCAAAAACATATGTATTCAGTCACGGTATTAATTACTTAGTCAATAAATTAATCTATGCATTAGCCATTGAAGGAGGTAAAAGTTAATACATAACAAAAATATATAAAACATGGAATTCATTAAAAAAAGAGACTTGCTAAGTGTTATAATCTTGTGCCAAAGAAGTATAGTAAATACATTACTTCCTCTGGCTGAGTGGATTTAACAAAAAAGATTTTAGGAACAGACTACACTGAGATCTTAGCAAAACAATTTTCTCAATATCATTTCACATTTCCTTAGGAATTTATTTTTACTTTCACCTGTAAAAAAAACTGCATGTGCGACTTCCAGCTTTCATTGCAAAGTTACCATTGTTTTAGCAATATTGCCAAACCGTCATGGGATTTTTTTCAGTTTGATATTTGTCTCAGGTGCTTTCTCTTTTTTGGGATAAAATACTTGACACCAGCAAGTTGAAAGAGGAGAGGTTTACTTTCGCTCACAATTTGTGCAGGTTTCAGTCCATAGTCTGCTGGACCCGGGGCAGAGGAGAACCAGCGCGTAGTACGGTAGGGGGAGAAAAGGGCGAAGGGAGCAGGAGGGACACATAGGCTCCCCGGTCATACTCACAAGGCCCTCCCCCTTCCCACTAGGTTTTATCTCCCAACATCACCCCAGCTATAAACCCATCAGGGACACATCCATGATCCAGTGTCACACATTCATGGCTCAGTTATCCACTGAAAGCCCACCTATGATTACATTAATGCTTTGGGAGGGACATCTACATATAAGCCACAATGTCACCAAAGGAAATTACTTTCCTTTGTTGCTCTTTGTTCAGCAGATCTATGGACATTATACATACATATACATGCATATATATATATATATATATATATAACTTCACTTCTGGACTAGGTTATAGATAATTTTTACTGTCTGATTTGCATGATGATAGAAGTTTATAAATACCTGTATTTTTTAGATAGAGGCTGACATTCTCTGAACCATAGTGATATTTCTTAGAGTTCATGTCTTATTACAAGTTGAAAACAAAAAGAATTAGCAGGTGAAAGATTTAATTAGAGATAAAAGAACATGACACCGAAACAAGTAGCATTGAGAGTATTTTGAAAGCTATATGATGTAATTTGGAGAATAATATATGCTTTATCTCTCACTTAATTATTCATCTTTATGCCCTTTATCTTTAATATTTTTCTTCTGGGTTTCTCCCCTCACAATCTCTTTCTACAGGGATTTTTGTTTCACCTATTGTAGACTTCTGATTTTTCTGAACTTCTAAAAATCCTAAGCTTCTTTCTACCAAATCACATATAACTTCCATATAAATTTTATTTTTCTGTATCCTTACAAGAGTGCATACTTGGTGTGAATAAGGACTGTATCTTTTATTTCTGTTTCCTCATTTATAAATGCCATTTGGAACTTATATGACTGCTTTAAGTTTTGCCTGAGAACAAAAATCAATAATCACAGTAATATTTACACTCTATCATGTAGATTACAGGCCATGGAAATTAATAATGAAATGTCTAAATACTACTTGGGAAATAATTTTTAGAATGACATTTTAGTTGCTAACATGCAGAGTGGAGTAGTAATGAATGATTATTTACCATTGTCTTCAATCATGCAAGATTTCTTTCCTTAGATGCTTGTGGACTTCCTAAATCCATTTTATGTAGTATTTCTTTGTTTTTTAAACTTCTACTTCTATTCTCAGTAAAAGCAATGATTGCCCATTTATGCATTCTTTCACTTTTTCCTTTCATTTGTTTTGCATGCTGGTTTCTGTCCTACTTCCCTTCTTACCAGAAGATATAACGGTGATTCAGAGCAACTCAAGCATGAGTGAGTACACAGTGCTTTTCCGGATCATACTCATCACCTTGAACAAATTGAGATTGGAGAGTATCTACACTAAGAGATTTTATAAATCTCTATGTGTCATATCTTCCTTGTGAAAACAAAACCACTATAGCTGCTACACGGCAATAGTGTAGGAAATGTTGAAGTCATGAAACAGTTTCAAGCATTGTGTAACGTACAGCAATTTCTAACAACATGCTAAATATTACACTACTCATGATACCTCTTTGAAGTCATAAATAACATTCAGATTTTTCTGTGGCAATAAAATACAAACTACAAAATTTACTTTTCTTCCAGTTGAGTTTGACATTTGTTTCCAGAAACATCATCTTTCAGTTTTTTCCATTCTACATCTAAATTTTTATTTTGCTAATATCTAAAAGTTTAAAAAGAGAAATTCAACAGTGTGTTATATTTTTTTCTGTATTTTTTAAACTGGTTACTTTAAGCTCTATTAGTTATAATTGTGTTGTGTCTTTATAACTGTGTCTATAGTACACTTTTGAGGCTAAGTTCTTGAGTATTTTATGCAGGCATGTCAGTAATTTATAAAAGTACAAAATAATATGCCACTAACTTTCAGACAATGTTTGCAAGAAAAGTTTTGAAAGCGTGGAACCCTTAGGCTATTCATTGAAAGTTAATAATCAACTTACCCAACTCCACTCATTATTTTTGTATTTGCACTCATTGAGAAAAATGGTCCAAATAGGAAAGCTGAGCACAAAAAAAAAAAAAAAAAAAAAAAAAAAACCAACAAAAAAATCATAATAATGTAAAGGATTAGATTCCAAGAGGTTGGAAAATAGTTCCTGGCTTCACTACTAATTACTTTTGAGAACAAAAGAAAGGGAATTTTCAACTCTTGACCCTTATAGCTTTAGGTACTGTGTGAGGGTACTTGGCTAGTGGTTTTTATTTTTGTTAGAACACAGAATTGTTGTAGGATGATTATCAGTAAGTCCTTTTATTGTAGTTATTTCCTTTCTATGTTTTGTTTTGTTTTACTTTGTAAGTTTTGATGACATGTCTGTACCCATGTAGACATGTTCAATATAAAATATGTTTTTTGTCAAATGGTAAAATATTTCAGCTTCATACTGGTGTCAGAATGATTAGTATGCATGCCTGGATGGAGTAAATTCTGCTTCAATTAATTCTAGGGTTTTTTTAGATTGTGTACTAAAGTTCAAGGAGACTTTAATTGCAAACGCTCACTTTATGCACTTAGTTTCCATTTGATGCATAAACAGTGGAAAGTTCTGAATTAATGTTAAGGATACAAATGTGAATAGAGCATGGTTCCCACATGAGAGTTTCTAGACCAGCCTCAGTTACAATGCGTTAGTTCACAGGAAAATAAGATGCTCCTGATCACATTCCCTGGGGATAAGAATTACAGCGTGTTGTACAATGTGTCTTAAACCTCTCTACCTCTAAAGGAACAGTTATGGCAATGTCACACATGCGACTTTCTTAGACTCAAAAAAATGAATTATTTATTATTTTGTTTCTGAATTTAGCATTATAACCTTTAACTTACTTTTTTTTTTTGGTTTCCATGGAAATTAATAAAATCCTTCCAGAGGTGTTTATGCTTTCTAAACAATAAAATGGAAATTTTTCAATCCTAATTCATAAGAGTCTACTGAATAAGTCTTTCAAATTTTATGATTTTAAAGATATTATTTAGACACTGCATTATTAAAAAGTATCATGGTAGCATTGATCATTTCATATATTTGTTTTATCAATGTTACAAATAAATTCTCTTATTTCAAAAATTGTGTTTCACAGTGCAGAGTGTACTTTTAGTTCTAACTCCCCCCTTTAAATCTCCAAATCTCCACCGAAAAATAAGCATGTGGAATTTATGTCTGAATGATTTCTCATTAGCTGATTAGTAAATAAAGCACTAGATGACTGCTTGTCTTTCTTTCAAGCACATTTCAGAACCTCCTTTATTTCAGTCTTCCATTAAATGGAAATGTACTAAACAGTGTGGCATAGACAAATCTTTCAGCAGGGAAACAATATTTTTAAGGCTTTCCATAAAATGAAAACAAAATACTTCATAGTCCTCTTTGCAACTAGTCAATGCAGCATGAATGTAATGCAGGATTCTCTGGATTTAGCTTCAGAAAGAGCACCAAGATTTTTGAATGTGAACCTCAGGTTATTTTGTGAACCTGCAGTTATTTAGGTCGGCAATGCACCACACCTCCTTCCCAACCTACAAATTGCTTTTGTAGTGGGGAATGGTTCAGAACAAAGCCAAATTTCCTAATGGCTTATTGATTTGAATTGAGTAGATGTTGAGAATTGTATGTCTTCTTTCAGTGACTCTTTCAAATAATCTAAATGCTTTCAAAATGATTTGGCTCTTCAAGTACGGTGGGCTTTTTGAACATTATAGTTCTTTGAAGCTTTTGTTTCAAATTGCCTGTGGCTTTACAGATTTTAGAAACAGTTTAAAATTACTTATTTCTCCAAATATTAAGCATTAAGGACAATATCAATGTACACAATCCCACAATTTTTTATATAGTTAGGACTGTTAAAAATTATAAATGATTTTTTATATGTATTAATTTAAAATGGCAAATTTCTATATTTTAAGTTGCATTTTCTGTTAATTTATAAATAAAGTGTAGTTTGATGAGTATTTCTGTCATGCAATATATTATTAGATGACAAAAAATATAGTTAATGTTCTCCAGAACTCTTGGATTCTATAAAATCCATTTGTAAACATAATTTAACAAATATAGATTTAACAAATGCATTTAATAAATAAATTTAATAAATTTAACTTTAAACATAAATCACAAATACACTCTTTTATATAGTTTAATTCTGACATTATTTCTGTTTTGAGGTCACATTGATGATCTCAAAAACAATTGGTCACCAAATCAGAAATTAAATTTCATTACTTACAATGAATGATATAAAATACATGAGATGCAAGTTAACCTTATACATTTTATTTTTCACTTCAAATTAGATACTAATATAGAGCTGCCTGTGTGGATTAATTGCATGCATGTACCACTTGAGCAGGGATATTCTTAATATCAGAAATAATTTTTAAAATAGCTACTTTACTCCATTGAATATGCATGAAATATACTGTAACATATGGTACTTATTTTATTTTTTCATACTAAACAGTTCTTCAACACCTAACCCTCCTATTGGCATAGGGTTTTTCAATCCATTTATTTCAGAACTGTTCTAGGTCAACCATTCTGTTTTCTTTGGGAGATTTGATGTACCATATTGTGATGAGTCTTAAAACATTCAGTTTTTCCTAGGAGGAAAATCTAATCTCTATGTTCTGTAAAAATACACGAAATTCTATTTACAAAAACAAAGCTATTTTTCTGTGGTGTCTTGAGGGAAAAAAGATTTTGTGATTTATTAGCTTGATTCATACTTTCAAAAAATACATGTGTAATGTAGGAGCATTTAGAAAGTATATTAAATCCATCCTAAATGCAAGTATCTTGTATTTTGAGTTTGCATATAAAAATGAATTCACTTGTTCCCTTCCTTCTATTATTGCAACTGAGAGATATTTTAGATAAATTAAAGATTTTCTGGAGGAAAGATTATCCTGCTTTTTGCAAATGATCTCAATGTAAGCCCAATCACTCAGAATGAAGGGAAACCATTACAGTGAGAGAAGATAGAACAATGGAAACAGATTCGATAGCTTTGTGACTGCTGGTTTTGAAGAAAGAACAAAGAACTATAAGCCCAGAAATATATGTAGTTTTTAGAAGTCAAAAAACAGGAGGGAGTAGATTTCTTTAAGGCCTCTCAGAAGAATACCTCTCCAGAATTTATACCAGTAAAAACCATTTCAAATCAAAGAAAGTTTGGACTATGTTAAACCACTACTTTATGCTTATCTTTCACAGTTAAAATAGATAACTGTAACAGTGAATTTGCTTGACTTGAGTGACAACCAGAAGTTAAATAAAGCACACTGCCTTATGTTTCTGAGTGGTTATGGGGAAATGACCTTGGGGACTGTATTGGTTCGTATACAAATGTCCCCCAGAGCCTTATTTCTAAATGCCTTAGGTTTTTATGAAGTCACTGGGTCATGGATACATGACACTCATCATTGAGCTAGCCCATTGATGAGTTTGTAGCTGGGAGTGGTGCTGGAAGATGACGCCTGTGGGAAGAGGACTGTCACTGTGGGCATGACCTGGAAGTGTGTGTATACCCTTTGTTCTCCCTGGATCCCTCTCTCTGCTTCTCGCTGCCACGTCATCAGCCATTCTCCTCTGCTGCCACCCTGCCTTGGAGCCTGTCAGCTATGAACGTTTTGAAACCTGCACAAAATGTTAGCCAAAGTTAGGCTTTTTGCCTTTAAAGTGTGGGTGTTGGTAATTGTGTCATAAAGATAAGAAAGTAAGAGTGACAGAGACTACATCTAGTCCTTCATTCCTTCCTTGGGGAGACTTTTCCATTCTTTATCCGCTTCCTGGCTTTCTGAGTTGTACATATTTCCTTTCTAATACCCAAGAAACGTGAAAAATCTAAGTCTTCATCAACTTATGAATGAATAAACATATAGGATACATATGTAAACCACTAAAAAGTGAATACTGATATAAACCACAACATGGATGGAGACAAGTTCTGCGTGGCCTCCCTCATGCAGAACCTAAAAATGTTTATATGACAGAGGTTGAGAGTGGAGTGTTGATTATCAGAGGCTTAAGAGAATAAAGAGGAGGAAAGAATGGAAAGTGTTTTCTCTAATTTATAGTTAGGAACAAAAAGGCATGGCATGTTGTTAAACAATAGGGTTCCTACTGATAATGATAATGTACTAAATATTTCAAAGAACTAAAATGATTTTGAATGTTTTCACAATAAGAAATGGTAACTATTTGTGATGGTAGATATGTTTAACTTAATATAAGCATTGCACAATATATTCATATATCAAAATACACTTTAATTTGTACATATGGGCAATTATCATGCATTTATGTCACAATAAAATTTTTATTTAAATTAAAAAAATAAATTTGAATTGTTACTTTTAAATTAATACATAAAAATGTAATTTCTATCTAGAACATAAACCTAAATTTAACATATCTTGAATAATAACCACATTTTTCTCAAAAATATTCCTTTATTTTATGTTTTGAGTATTAATCATGATGACTTATAGATGTCATTTGTAACCTCACTAGATCTAGATATGCTACCTTAATAACTTATTTGCCTCCTGTGTGACTGAGAATCCTTGGGCATACAATTGGCAAAATACTCAAGAATAAGGTAAAAATAAATACTCCATATTGTTTATGCACAATATTTGTTTCTCAGCTTTAAGTTTATTACTACGTTTTGTTAAATCCTTTGCAAGAAAAGCTACATTGATAAAAGATAACTTACATAAAATGTGAGGAATTTCTTTACCACTGTCCAGTCTTTGAAACAGTAAATTTTGATTCCCTATGATAAAATAGGTTACTGCATTATCATAATCATTTTATTAGCATAGGAGTTACAAATTAATACCATATTAATATAAGAAACATAATTCCTAAAACAGAAAAGTGTAGTCAGCATACTAAATAAACTACCTTTCACAGTATACATATGGCAATACATCAAGAATGAAATAGCAGCAAAATCTAAACTCCTACTTGATGGTGTATGAGTACACATAATCCCTTCATCTCTCAGCTTAATAGAAATCAAATATATACTCTAAGCTGAAAATTCAGAAACTCAAAGCAGACTAGTAAATTTTTCTTTAACACATGCTGCCACTGGAGTAGTCAATAATAATTATTTGCAGAAAATTACTTAGCTTTTTCTTGACTATGGGCTAAAAAGTAATTTCATCTGAAAATATTGTAGTTTAGTTGGCACTAAGTACTTGTCTTCCTAAGACCTATTAAATTATTGTGCATTATGGAATTGCACTTCAGGATAATTTACAAATTCTATGTGTGATTGGTGATTAAAATTACCTTCAAAGACTGAGTTCTATATTAGTAACAATTTTCAGCAATTTAAAGAGGAGATGAACAATCAGGAAGGCTGTAAGCAATTCTCATATGTTCCTGCACAGACATTCAGTAGATTTCTTCTCAAGATATCCTTAATTAGCTGTTATAACCAAGTCCAATTAGCACATCCACAGAGAACATGTTTAAATAAATTTTTATTAAAATCATTATCATTATGTCACTATTTTTTTCTACTTTTTCTCAAGAGTAAATAGTAGTTCCGTTCTTTCCTGCCCTCTTTTTACTAGGCACATACAAAAAGGCAAATGCATTTTGGTGACTTCGTTTTACAGGAAATTTTGGTGCAGTTCTAGGATTAATGTAGGGACAACAGGGAAAATTAACTACAAAGTATTATAGACTGATAGTTAAAAATACCACACATGCATCTCAGTTCATTCCTAGCAAGTAGATATTCTGTGTGTCCCTTGTCGTCTCCGTATCTCTTTCTCTATTTGTGTAAATATATATACAAGCTACATATGGGTACATAAAATACATACCATATATACAAAAATGTATAACATATATAATGACAAATATATATTAATATATAACAATATATTTACATTATTTTGACATAATTGAGAGAAATGTGTATATTTTATGAGTAAATCTATATATCTACATATGATAACTGAGTAAATAAATATATTTTCACTCTGTAACTTTCCATACACTTTACAATTTCTACTTCCTCAGAAATTTTCTTTAGCTATAAAACCAAGATCAATAAAATGACTATGAAATAAAGGTTAATTTTTTTCTTTTTTTCTTTTAAAATAATAAAACCCAACAAAGTAAAACAGAGTAAATCCAATCAAAACACATAAATGAAACTGGTAAGGAGCTTCAAAGCAGGATAATAGGAAAACAGCAATGACTACCATAGTATACCTCGTTATCGTCACAAGAGTTGTCCATTCCGTCAGGTAGAGCAAAACCAAATCAAAACAAAACCGAATAAAACTAGTCAAAACAGAACATTGAATAAAGCAAATCAATTAATTGGAAAAAAGCAAAACAGTGAGGACATTATTGGATTTCAAAAAAAAAGAAGGAAATCCCTCATATAATTGCTATATTGTGTACTATAATCCTTCCAATCAGACCGCTGGCCCAAGCCTGCAAAGTCAACCAAAGAATACACACATTAGTTGCTTTTTTTTTTTTTTTTTTTTTGGTACCGGCCAATTGAACTCATGACCTTGCGCTTGCCAGGCAGGCGCTTAAGCCACTGAACTAAATCCCCAGCCCTCATTAGTTGCTTTTTGTACCTCAGTTGCTATCAGCTCAGCCTGGGCTCCTTACAGAGGGGGTGGGGATGTTGGCGATTCTCAGCCCACACTGTCTGGCTTTTCTCTTCCTGAGCCCCACACGGCTTGTGTGGTTTTCCAGAAAGGCCGGTTAGTCAGCTTTCTCATGGGCTTCTCCCAGTCCCAGCATGGCTGATTCTCGAGAGGTACTATCTCACCAGTCTCTTCCTGGGCCCGACATGGATTGTAAGGTTAATAATACTAATTTCAGCATTACGTTAAATGAGACAAGACAAGCTCAGAAAGACAAACACTACATTTTGTCACTCTCACCTGAAAACCAACAGTTACCTGAGGCTGGGACTTTGGAAGGGGATGGATAGAAGACTTGTGATTATCAGGTACAAAACTGCGCTTAAGAAGATAAGAATTGCTGTTCTACAGCATAACAGGATGACTATAATTAACCACAATTTATTGTATGTTCCATAATAGAGGACTTTTAAAAATTTATCAGCACTTGTTTGCAATATATGGTTTCCATTCATTTTAGGGAGTGGGTGCATGTTCATAACACAGCTTGATTCTTTGTTAATCCCATTCTCCTTCCCACCCACTGCTTTGTCTCCTAGGCTAAGCATCTTTTCCCCATATTCATTCTTAATATGATGGTAAGTCAGTTGTAAAACTCAAGTCATTCCAAATTCATGTTTGAACACCAAAAATTTTGAGAACTGAACATATTTTTCACATAAGAAACAATGAATAGCGTCTGGGATATAGCTTAGCAGTTTAAGTACCTGACTGGCAAGTGCGAGGTTGTGAGTTTGATCTGCAGCACCAAAATAGAAGCAATAATAATAATATTAATAATAATTGGTTCTGGGAACAAAATTTCACATTTATCAATTCCTGTTTCTGGGACTGTAGCAAATTTTGCAACAATTTCTTTCTCTGATACTATCGTGGTTATCATAATTTTCTCTTCACTTTATGTTGGTATCACTTTTGTTGGAACCATGGTTACAATATTTTCCCCAAGTAAATCACAAAAAATCACCAAAAACTAACAACAACAACAACAAAATAATAGCACAATGACGAATGTTTTAACACACTAGCACAAACGTCTTCACCTAAAACCTGACTGCTATGTGCACCTGGTCATTCTCAATCCATCCAGGTTTCTCTAGGTAGATTTTCAGTTTGACTACCAAGTATAGTTAAAGACAACGAGAGATTGTTTTTTGTTTTTGTTTTCAAAACTGGCTGTGGCAGTAGTGGAAATTTTGAGCTTGAAGCACTTCAATAATCAATGTATCACTGTATTATTATTTTAGTTCATGTTTATGACCCACAATGTTTGCATTCATCTTGAGTATTTGGTCCATTTAAGTGATACATTTTAAATCATTTTCCTTTCCTCCTTCCCAGGCACTCATTCTCCTGGATCACTTCCAAATTGCAAATATCTATCTCCTTTTTTTTCTCTATTCATCCTTGATTTTACTCTTTATTTGGCTTACTCAAATGAAATACTGTAGGGGATTTAAAGTGTATGTCTGATTTATTTCACCTAACATTAACTTATCTAATCCAGCTGTGTCTATTTTCCAACAAATGTCTTGAATTTCTCCTTCTTCACAGCAAAAATACTGTACTTTGTATAGTGTATCTTTATATGTAGAGATCATATTTTCTATATTCACTCATCTTTTCATGAATATACAGGTTGCTTCCAGCATTTACATATGATAAGTTGTTCTGCTTTAAACATTAATATATGCATGTACCACACTAATATGATGCTTTAGCTCTTTTGAGAAGACACCTAGAAGAGGAATAGTTGAGTGAAATAGAATTTCTAATTTTAGTTCTTTGAGAAACTCCCATGTTTACTGCCATAATACTTGTAACTTTTTACATTACCACAAATAATGTAGGGTGAATCCTTTATGACCACCCCTACATCAACATTTTTTATTAACTTCCCATCAAAAATAATTAATAACATCAGCTGGATGTTCTAAATAGATCATTACCTAGTATATATGTGTATCAAACTATTACACTGTACCCAATATATATGTCCAATAATTATAGGTCAATGAAATTAAATAGAAAACAAGCAAAAGTGATCTCAAAATTAACAGGTTTAAAAATCTTAATTTGAAGCAAAATGATTTCAGCTTATCTCCTTTCATGATGGTTTTAGAGGTAGATTTTTGATTAGGAACAAAGATACACTGCCTCAGCAATATTTAATATTGAAAAACAGTGTATTCAAGTGACTAGTTGGTTGAATGTCAGAGTCAAGTGAAGAAAAATTCTGGCAAATGATAGAGAAATATAAAGAAAAATTAAATAATTTGAAAAAGAAAGTAGTAAGATCTCTACGTATGAGAGAAAGGAATTACAAATATTAAAGGGGTTAAGCAAATGAAACTTACTGTTTTGGGATAAAATAGGCATTTTAAGTGAAATACAAGAATTACCAATATGTTATTAAATATAAAAGTACATATAAGGTTTATGTGTGAACAAGTATCTCTCCTCATTCTAGCTATGTCTCTCCCCCCATATAAGATTTGTAATTTAAAAGAAAGATGAGTTAATTGTGATGAATTCTGGTATATATTATCAAAATACATTGAACACAGTTAACATTACTTATAATAGGGCACACTGGTAGCAGGGAATTGAAAATACACTTGTTATCTGTGGTATTTTTGTTGAGGAGCTGGACAGGATGTGTGATGAAATATCTGCCAAATCCAAGTCCTACAAAACAACCTTCTGTAGTTCCAAATTCCAAAAAATGTTAGTATGAGGAAAATAATGGAATCAATAACATAATGTCTCAGATCTAATGGTAATAAAGATATGTTAAATAAGATTAATGTGAAATGCTATACAATGGTACCTCTGTTTAGGAACTTAATTTGATTTCTGATTTTGGAGGAGACTGCTGGTGTATGTTTGTGTTGGGTTGATGGTCTCTGTCATGTTTTCCTCCTGATGTGGAGTTTGGGAAAGAAAGTAAAATTCTGTGAATGCTTTTGTTTGTGAATCAAATTGTTTGCAAACAGAAGCATTTGTTATCTGAGTAATTACTGTTTTAGGTCCTTTTTCTAAATAGGACATGATGAAAAGGCAAGTGAAATTGAAATGTCACCTGTGTGCATTTTTACAACTATTATAATAATTTAATTACTAATCATGATACCCATACATTTATTATAGGATGATATCCTTATTCATAAATAATCAACACTAACTTTCCTAATCTGATAGATTATCAATGATGCCATGTTTAAATACATGATAAATAGGCAGACATAGGCACAAATACAGATCAATACAGACACAGAAAAAAATTACTTTTATTTCCCCACACGAAATAATGTCTTGTTCAGATAATAAAAGCCATTTGCTTGGGTGGACTATTTAGTAAAGTAGAGGTGTGCCTATTATCTTCCTGTGTACTGCAGGAATAAAGTCTTCCATACGATTAATCCGACCTAGAAAGTTGAAAACATACCGAATAATTGAAGTGGATTTTTTATCAAATTAGTACTAATTCCATTTTTTCATTCAATTTTTATTTTAATGTGTCAGTCACACACTCAAAGTTTTTCAGTCACATACCAGAAATTTCATATAGGTGCCATAAGTCTGTTTCTGATCACAGATGTGTTCCACATTTACAACTGATCACATCTATTTTCATATTCACTGACGCTGAATTGAGAATACAGACTCTAATGGTATGACTAGAGAAAAAAGCCATTAAATATTGTTCTTTCACCAGGGAAATCAATTATTGGATAGTATACATCTGAATGAAATGGTTACTATCTTTTTTGGGGGGGTACCAGGGGTTGAACTCATGACTTCACACTTGCCAAGAGGGTGCTTATGCTGCTGAGCATAAGCAGACCCTACAGAAAACATCACCTTAAAAAGGTATTGTTTAATTATGTTACTCATGAAGAGGAAAATAAATCATATCATAGAAATATCTGAAAAAATTCAAAGTAGTATGATTTTCACCTGCCTTTTAGTGATCAAAAATTAAGAAAAGGAACAAAAAGTAAAAAATGCCAAAGAGTAAACAGTTTGCGATTGGTACAGAGAAAAACATGTGTGACACATACTGTTCTTATTAACAATTGAGGTCTGGCTCCTCCCAACACACCACAGAACTGGCAGCCAGGGCAGGGAACAGCCCAGAACTTGGTAGTAGACTTCCCTGGGGGAATCCAGGTATCTGACTCCTCTCACTACACCGGGTAATGGGTGCAAAGAAAAAGCCCTGCCGTTGGTAACTAGCCCTTAACCTCATTTTTGTCTTCTTTTTCTTTTCTTTTGTTCCTTCTTCTGATTTTCCCTTTTTCAATCCTTTCTTTCTTGTTTTCCTTTTTCTCTTTTTTTCTAAATGGCTGGGAGAACTCCAACCACAGAACACTAATCTCAACCATCAAACCCAGAGATCAAGTTCAGATATTCCCTAGAATATGCCTTCATTTTTTCTTTTCTATACCTGTCTTTCAGTTTCTCAAATCTTGCATGAGTTTCTTTGTCCTCCAGCTTTGCTACTACTTGCTTTCCAATTATCTTTGTTTTCTATACTGTTCTTCCTGAATCTTCCCTCCACGGAGTAAAACCACCCTACCAAGGGGAATCACTGCATGTAAACTCTTAACTGATGATTGGCTTTGTCATGTAACTAGAGACTTTGCTCTTGTAGTCTAAAGCACAAAATCAACAGTGACTGTAGTTTTTTAGTTTCTACATTGTGCTTGATGCTGAGTTATTGCTTATTTTACTTCATAAGCTAGGATTTTGTATGTCTTGTAGTCAGATGTTCTACCCTCTGTAATAATATTGATAAACTCTGGGGGAATAACCTCACCAAAGCCCTACACAAAAGGACTAGAGGCTGAGGCAAACAGATACCATCATCCCAATGTTAATAAATGGGGAAGATAGGGTCTTGGGACAGACACAAACCAAGAACCTTCTACATACAGAAGACATTCCTCAAGAACAGGCTTTTCCTTGAGAGACCTTGATACTAAGTAATATAACCACCTACTACAAAACTCACAAAGATCATCACAGAAAAAAATATTTTCTTAAATATAAAATAATTAAATAGAAAAGTAAAATGCAATCTAAGACTTCCAGCCTACCCAGAATAAGTCCTGGAAATGTTGACATAAAATAAACTGGAAGACACACACTTGAAATTTCTGAAATGATAACAACTTAAGCAAAGCAACAAATCCATGTGGCTATATAGGAAATCAGATTAAAAATAATCTCTCAGGTTAAAAAAAAACTTATAAAGGAAATACTCAGAAAATTAGAGTAGCAACAGATAAAGAAATAGATGATGATAGAAAGGGGATAGAAACCATGAATAATTCAATATTAGAAAGAAATAGAATGCATTAAGGGATTCAAACAGCTAACCAGGAAATTAAAATTTCCACTGTAAACTGGAAAAACCACTTGAACAAAACTGAAGACAGTTTTTGAATACAGGCTCATAGCTAGCAATCATGAAAGGAACAATCTCTTGAAAAGAACAAAAGATCAGGAAATAACAATTCAACAACTGCCAGATGATGCAAAGAAAAATAATATAAGAATAATAGGTATCAATGAAAAAGCAGGAATCAACACAAATGACATTAAAAAAAACTATTTGTAGATGTAAAACTACAAAATTTCCCAAGCATAGGAAAAGAATCTAATACACAGATAAGTGAGGCATATAGAACGACACTTAGAAACAACTACAATAAATCTACACCAAGATATAAAACAATCAAAGAACAGATTATTAAGCACATCTAGAGAATAAAAGGAATACATATTCCTTTTATTCCAACATTTCTATGTAATAGGAATACCCATCAAAATTAAAAATTTCTCAATACAAACCCTCAAGTCAAGAAGAGCTTGAAGTGAAATATTTCAAATCTTGAAAAGAAATAACTTCTAACCCAGATTGATGTACCCTGAAAACTGCCCTCCAAAATTAATGGAGAAACAAGACACTTCCATGACAAAGAACAACTGAAGAAATTCATGACCACCAAACTAACATTATTAAGAGCACTGAAAGGTATTCCAGACATAGACAAAAATGACCAAAATTCCAAGGCCAATTTAGCATATATCAAGAAGTGCTATAACCCCATGTAACTTTAGCAGGATTATTAAAAGCATACAATATTTCAGATGTCATACTGACTGAGAAAAAGGGGAAAAGTAACTTAATTTATTTCTTTCAATTTGTAAATCCTTCAATTCTGGAGCAACCTGGCCAAGCCATATAATAAATGTGCCCATCTAGAAATACAATGACATTTCGATGGAGAGGAATAAACAACTCAGCCTTACAAAGAATAAATATTTTTACTTTTAGAAAGTCACCTGTTATATCTTTCATTGAAACACTGGACATTTTTTCCTTTTGAAGATAAACATTGAATTTGAATATTTTCCTTTAAAAACTGCTTTTATTTATATGACAAAATTTGATATGCTAATAAATTATTATTGAGTTTTAACAGCTTAATTTTTTTAATAAATATTACATTGATATTTCAGTGGGTTTTCTAAATGTTTGCATTGTATCTAGATAACTTCTCATGTATTTTGAAATGAATTCTATTTTGGTCATAAAACATTGTATTATATCAACTATTTGTGGAAGTGTCCAATTTGGTTGAGAATGTTGATTACAACTTACACATCATAAATGATTATTAACCCATATATTCTATTAATTACTGAGAGAAAACTGGTAAAATTTTCACATGCATAGTAATTCTCTTACAATGCTATAATAACTAGCTAAAATTTTAATGTTCTGGTACTGAATTTTACAAAGGGAGGATCGTTAACTTAGTTTGAATTTATCGTTCTAGTCTAATAAATTGTCTTCAATTCTTGTAATGGAAGTCTACATATTGTAATATGAACACAACTGATATAGTTATTATAAACTTACTCTTTGCATGTATAAAAATCTCCACCATTATACTTGCAACATTTTTCTATGTTTAGTTTAAATTTTACATGTTACAGAAATAATAGCATTTATTTTCTATTTTGCATTTATCAAAACTTTTTCATTTGTAATATTTAGTGGATTATGTTTTAATATAACTATTTATACAATGGGATATATGTTACGATTTCATTTTGGAATTTATCCCAATGTATATTTTTACCCTATCCCAAATTTATCACTTTTTAAATAATTTTATGCTTTCTTAAATATCACTGGGATTTAATTTTTCTAAGTTTATTTGCCACTAACTATTACACCACACCACCTCAATTTACAAAACCTATTTGGAAAACAATATTGTTCCACAACATAACATATATAATAATTTTAAACTATATGACATCTATCTATCTATCTATCTATCTATCTATCTATTATCCATCTATCTATGTATCTGCTAACTCAGACCACCAAAAATGTGACTTCAGAAAAAGAAACATAGCAAAATGTTTTTTTCAACAAATAGTGTTATCCACATAAAAGGCACACTGAAGAATATTGAATAACACAGAAAACCAACCACAGTGCCAGCCTTTAGAGAAGTAGAAAATGCATGTCCAAAAATCTCAAAGATCAAGCTTACGTAAGCAGTAGCTCACGTATTAATAAATGTCTGAAAGATAAGGGCTGCCATTTTAAATGCCTTTTACAATATTAGAAGCCAGATAACTTGTATTAATCTCATGATGTCTCAGTAAACTTAGTATATACTCATGGTTTTCATTTTCCAAGGTACATATATATTCTTCCTATAAATACTAATATCACTATTTAAGCAACTACACAGTTTACTTAAACTGCAGCTTTGTCTATCATATGTTGACAAAAGCTCAAATCTCAATTCATTTTATTTTTCTTTATCTATGATGCCTGGAATATTTTCCAATAATTTAAATTTCAGTGGTCAATAAGAAACTCTGGTAAATTTAACAACAGAAAATTTTGAGAAAAAGCATAATATAATCTGAATGGAATACTATTCAGTATCACATTTTATATAATTTATCAATAATAAGTAACAGGTTATTCTCAATAATTAAAGGCACTTTTCATTGTTTTGTGCCTCCAGTCCACAAACTTTTATTGATTTATTTAAATATACATTTATAATTATTTTTAGACAATATTTGCACATATTCTTGTAGTAATGCTGGTCATTTAGCATATGTAAACAATGAATAATAAGTCAGATTTGTTCATCAGAAGATACACATTTTGTTTCTATTTTTTAAAATTTTATTTTAAGGAGAATGAAACCAAATAAAATAAAACAGAATAAACTCAATTAAAATAAAATAGTAAAAGCAATACAAAAGTTCAAAACAAAATAATAGGAAATCAACAATAGCTACCATAATGCCTCTTGTTATCTTTGAAATTGATGCCTATAGCATCCAATATAATAAATTAAAACTAAACAAAACAGAATAAAACCAAACTAAACAAAACAATGAAAATGATATAGGACTTTAAAACAAGATAATAGACAATTAACAAAGGCTATACCTTCAGAAGGGAATTCTCCATTGTTGCTGTATTGCATTTTGTTATCATTTAAATAGTTGTTCAGAAGAATGGCTTTAGGCCTGCAAAGTCAGTCAAACACTCAAGCATTTAGTTGCTTTTTTACCCCACTATCTATCATCTCAGCCTATGTTTCTCTGGATCAGCTGGTTGCTTATGATAGGGCGAGGGGTTCGGCTCTTCTTATCTCCCAGCCCATGTGCCAGCTGGCTCACAGGAAGGAATCGGCTTCATGTTTCTCCTCCTGGCCCACATGGCTTTGGTTTGGTTTTTATAGTGTAAAATCTGATGGGAGCTATTCAGTTATGGTCAGAAACTCTGCTGCTTAAACATTTCCATAAAAGATGGTAAAATTCAGTAATGTATTAATATCTACAGGGTATTTTTGTCATTAAAGAGTGTACACTAATTTATCTAAATAGTAAAAAAATTATATAAAAACAAATAAAGATAAGCACAGAATGCATACTTGTGGCCTCATTATATTTAATTTTATGGAAAAATTTTATATGACTGATAAAATAGATGATAGCCACTTATTGTATGTTATCTTGTATTTTAGTATGTTAGATAGTATTTGTATATTTATTATACGAAAATTAAAATTATTTAAGTTATAATAACAGAACACAAACAAAATGGCAAAACTATGTACAAAAAATTCATTAAATATTTAGCAAGTTCTTTATTTCAGTACTATAGAGTACAAATACACAACAATGCCTAAATTAAGACTATGGGATTGCAAAAGAAATTGAATATCATCCAGCATGTTCAATAAAATCTTAGAAATGGTCTACAATTGGAACTGTAGGAAAAAAAAACCAATTATAAAGATGATTGTAATCTATTAGTTACTATTTTTGTACACAAAAATGTCAGAATCTGTTCCATGGGTGCATAAATTGGAATAAAATTGATCATGTCCCCCATGATGATAAAAGAGTCCATATTTTGTATTTGTTAGGAGGCTCTGATGCAGACCTCATACGTGGATGTGTGACTGGTAGGAAATGAGTTCTGTATTCTAGATGATTGATAATTGCATAGAGGTGGTATCTGAGCCATCTCAATGGTTACACTCACCCTGCAGAGAATTAGAAAAATTCATTTATACTTTAAAAGAAGAAAAATAAACATTCTTCAATTTAAATGTAAAGTATATGTATGTATCTTATACAATTATTTATATGATATATATATATATGATAAATATACATTTAAAAACTTAGGTCAACTGTTGATGGTCCCACATGATTTACGAATCAAGGCAGATATTTCTGAACTTCAGTTTTCCACCTTGTTAAAATTTTAACAGAAATTTGTCATTATAAAAGTTCCTTAATTTTCCATTATTCAGTGAAAAATCTGACGTACCTGTGAGTGGTATGGAAAGCAGGACAACAATAGTATAGTAAAAAAAAAAAATGAACAAAGTTTTCAGGACTGTTAGACTTTTCCCCAGGAACTTCACCTGGCCCAGAAATAATCATGAAATCACAGGAAAGCTCAACTGTCTCAACTGCATGTACTTAATGACCTATTAACGGACAAACTTTTCTACAGATATAACCCTACACAGATTTACACACAGTTTTCTGTGTCTCGTCAGGTTCAGCAGAGGGAATGGTGCTGCTTTCCTGATGGAGTACCTAGGCTATTCCCAAGCCGTCCTTCTCCCAAATAGAAAAGAAAGCCATCACTGTATCTATAATTGCAGAACCGTATGTATATGCATATTTCTATTGAAAACGAAATACTTTAGCAGTGCCAAGTACTTTCTGAAAGTGCCATTCAGACATATGGTACAATATGTTTATACCTATCGCAGACCATCTGTTGTCTAAGCATGATTGCACATTTATTTTACTTTTAATTCTCAAAGGAAATGGAAAATAGAACTGGCCCATGTACCATAATTTGGCTGAGCTTGAAGTAGATGCAAATTCAATAAGAAAACACATTTGAAACTATAAAATCCTCACTTACTCTGTCCTCATGTGGGTCTATATTTTTCCCAAACCGATGCAAATTTATCAGCCCTTTGTACTTAAATCTGTTGCACTGTATAACAGTGGTCATGTGATATGAAGCTGATTTAGAAAACAGATAGATGTATATTACTATGCTAAAAGAGTTACAGGTATAGGAGTATTTTCAATTTTATCATTACATTTTATAGGAAATTTATAAGAAAATAACACTTATGAAGACTTTGCTTTTTAAAAACTTTTGCTTTTAATATAGTGCCTATATATGATAGAAATATAATTTAAGTTTGTCTTAGGACCAATCATCATTTTCACTTAAAATATGAATATTTATCAAAAACTAAACCACTAATGTAAAGCTAAATGTGAAAATAAGAAAGAAAATAAAAGCGCATTTTTTTCTAGAATTCTTACATAAAAATTAAAACATGTAAATTCAGTCATTCTGATTGCTGACTCTGATATAAATGTATTTTTCAATGTCAGTTCTTATGTTTTCTTATTCTTAGTCCTTATAAAATTTAAAAGCAAACAAAAAGCCAGATAAATAATGAATGGTACTTATTTAAAAACTGTGCCAAGTCAAGGGTCCATCAATACGTTTTGTCAGGATGGTGGATGGATTTAATGTCATAGCAAATTTGTGACAATTAGTAGTGACATCCAAAGCACATTCTGAAGAATCAGTTAGCATCCTCAAAAATGTTCAGTGGAGGCAAACTTTAGTGTGTGACTAGTGTTTTGACACTTACAATGCGCATTTTTCTATCTTACATTTACGGTGTATCTTCCACCTCCTTCCAGTAATTCCAGACATGTAATTGAAGTTAAAAAGCTAAATGTTCTTTCAAGATAAACTTATTGCAGCCAACCCTAATCTAATGGGCTCAAAGGACACATAGAGCAGATTAAATAAATTAATTAAACTACTTCACTTTTCAAGAGCCTGATAGTATGTCAAAAGCTTCCTCTGGTATTCTTTGAAACAGTCACAAGGGAATAAAAGCTTTAATTTAGCTCTAGATCGGAGAGTATAAAAGTAGGTCTAGGATGCTTTTAGTGATAGTATGTCTGAGTTGCAGTTATTAAAGAATATTGATTTGACCGTTTGCTGTAAAATAATTGAATAATATGAAATATGTTCTTTTTCAGCCCTTTCTTTTCCTTTGTACTTACCTGGCATGGTCTGCTTATCCAGATCATTTGTCAAAATTAATACTAAAAAGAAAAAAATACATTTTTAGTTTAATTTTGACTTACCTGATAAACTCTGAGAATCTTAATTGCATCATACTTTTCTGGATCTATATAATGAAAATATATGTGATTCTAACAAGATAAACTCTCCAAGTTAAACTAAAAATTGTATCTACTACCACTAACTTTTATAGAGTCATTGAAACTATATAATCTAGTGAGATAAAGAGGGATTAGGATGGGTAGGAGAAAGAGAATAAAAATCAGTACTTTAAGTGCATGCACCTAAGATGAATTTAAATGACATGTAGTATACTTCCAACATGTAGAAATAAAAATCTAGAGTTAAAGATACTGCAGTTTTGTATATAATATAATATTGGCACATTAGAAATCATACCCATGTATGTATGTACAAATATACATACATCTATGTGTTACAAATCTAACAAAGTTATGTGGGAAGATTTTAGACATTGTAATATATAGCTGACCATATGTTAAAGCAGTGTTTTTGTGAATATTCAGACTGAAACCATTAAATTTTTGTAATTCTTTGCTTTCTACAGATATATTTCTTGCTACTTTTGATAGTTGGTGTTATCATTTACATATAATTGAAAACTTTTTACAGAAATTTTAGAGTCAACTGTGTCAATTATATATCCCTCAACATCACAATTTTTTTAAAAAGAGAAATTAAAGATATTTCTCTTCTTTAACCTACTGTTCAATCACCTGCTCTTTCCAGCAGATGATAAATGTGACTACCACACATAAATTTTCAGTTTAACTTATTTTTTCATAGCTCAGATTTACTGGAAATATTTGATTTGATAAGCAGTTACTGAAATAGAATTAAGCTTTTTTTAAACTTTTCTGACTCTAGGGTCTAATCAAATGCTAAATGGTGTTGTTGTATTTTACCATAGGATACATTAGTTTATCTTGAAAATTATGTTGCCATATCAACAAAACCAGGTGCATGAGTGTAAGGTAATTTTATTCAAGAAAGTAAATCAGTGTGCTCTACTGTTTCAGAATTCAAGAAGATTATATCTACCTTTCTCTTGGGATGTCTACTTTCATTACACTTTTATTTAAAATGCCATACCTAATATTTTCCTCAGATAAGAAATTGTAGTATGAGTTATCATATTTAAATATATTATTTTATCATGATAAAATAATGATAACTTGAAAG
Organism: Dolichotis patagonum; assembly: GCA_004027295.1. Classification (NCBI taxonomy): domain Eukaryota; kingdom Metazoa; phylum Chordata; class Mammalia; order Rodentia; family Caviidae; genus Dolichotis; species Dolichotis patagonum. The sequence continues at coordinate 56,211 of PVJX010006093.1, read as the reverse complement.
ATTTTACCTTCATATTTTAAATTTGTTCTGTTGACTTTTCTTTCATGGTTGCAAGTTTGAATTCTAATTGCAAGAATTCTGTTTCCATTCCAGTTAAAAAAATTAAACCAACCAAATATCTGTTTGCCATTAAGAAATATTTTTTCACATTAGCTTCCATATTTGGGAATATCAAAGGATTTATGTATGTATTTCTATGTAAATGTCCTAATATTTTTCCTAGAGATTTGGTTAACCTATTCACTTACCAAAGTTTCAGTAAAATATTACTCCAATTATATCTTTTTGTTTTGTCCAATTTCTGTAACTGATTGATACATCTTATGAATTCAGTCTTTCAGTGTTTTTTGTATTTGATTCTTTTTCTCAGGATTTCTATTTCTTTGATTTTATGTTTCATGTTCACACTGATCCTTATTTGTTTCCTTCTTTTGAGAGGATTTTGTTCTTTCATTTGTTCCAGTATAGCATTTCATTTCATAGTAGCCACCATTCTCTTTCAAATTTTACCTGTATAATGAAGTTATGTTCCTTCAATTCTAAAAACTGGCTTGGCATTTGAATAATATTCCTTTGATAGTCAATATGTTTGAAGCACTTTTCATTTAGCTCCATTACAACTGAAAGTAATTTTTTTTTGCTATCTTCAATTTATATAATTTAGCATCAATACCATTAGAATTTTAAGGACTTTTTTTGTTAGCAATAAGCCAGTGGAGTATGTTAAGACAGGTTAATTTTTGTATTTTTGTCCATTCAGATTCATCATTAAAATAAATGTCCATCAGATTTGGGACAAAAAATAATTATAAATATAAATCTGAATTTGAGCATTTTTATTTCCTTAATAATAGAATAGTTATTATAACAACATTTACAACAGAAATTGAAACTAAAATGTTCCAGAACCTAGGTTTGTAATTTACACCTACCATATCAAAATTGTACCTATGTAACAGTACATGAAAACAATAATATCAGTGACCTTTTTGATAGGTGACAAAATTGGCACACAAAGGCTGTGTAGTTTTAATTAAATTATGCAGTCATGCACCCAGTGTCTATTGGATTCAATTCAGTGAAATATGACTACTAAATTTGCACTCTCTACATATTGCATTTTGCTATTACTTACTCTTTAATTATTATATGTGACCATGCAATTTTAATTGTTTTATTAGGTATACTTTCAGATATTTTTTCCAGGCCAATGAGAAATATTGTCATAAAATATGTACTACATATCTTGCTCATATTGTTTATATTTATTGGCTAAGAGATGATGATAAAATATGTATTCATATTTCCTACGCTAGTGTTTTCCCTGCCCCTAGCTAGTTTTGTGGCATATGAGTTATCTTTGAGCAAGTCTCCTTTTAAAAACATATATAGCATTTTTGTCAAGGTTAAAAAACATTGCCCACATTACAGGATGTCTTCTGTGTGATTAATTTCCAGTAACTGTAAGATAAAACCAATAGTAAGTCTAAACCATATTGAAAATATTTTTCAGCAAAGGATTTTACTAATGAATATGAGGTTTTTCAGACTAAACCTTTCATTGAAAACTACTGGGCCCGCTGGATAAACTAGCTTTACAAACTGTACCATAAAGATCAAAGACGTGAGACTATCACTAGTAACTATTAGGTCAAAATGTAAGAGAAAACAAGAATCCGGTGATAGATGCAGTACATACAGTCTAACAGCATATTCAAACCCTGAAGAATTTGAACTTTTTCTTTGAACATTTTAGGAGGGCAAATAAGAGCAAAGTAAAATCATAAGGCATGCCAAACGGAGACTGTCTCCATTAATAATTTCATGTATATGGTGAGCATTATCCAGAAATAAAGCTAGTCTCTTCCCAGCTCAGAATCTTTCAAAGAAACATGTTGTTGTGGTTTAAATCCCAAAAATATATTATAGGAAGACCCAGGAAATTCAACTGTTGAATAGGACTGAAGAAATATCTAAGTAGAGATTCTCCCTGGAGGCAGTACAGTCATTTCAGCTGTCTGGAAGCCCTGCTATTATTTTTCAAGGATAATGAGTTATAAAAGGTAAAGAGCAATCACACAAGTAGCAGCATTAAAAAAAAAGCAATAAATAGCAACAGGAAAAGGACAGTAGGAGTACACTCACATAGTTAATCAGATATATTGAAGTTATCAGAGAGACATTAAAAGTAAGCTTGAAAACATGTGCAGAGAACTAGAAGGTGTCATGTGACTAAGATTATTTAGCAAATATTAAAATAAAATTGTAGAAATGAAACAGTCATCAATCATAATTAATACTCAATGAATGAATATTTGTATTCATGTATTGCTGTACTACACCATTTTAAACACTTTGGGGGAAGATACCCAGTACAAACAAAGGGAATAATTAAACATGGATAGAAGGCGAACATGAGATACAGCTTTTGGAATAGGAAAGGGTCCAAGATACCAAGGCCAATGACTGAAATATTCCCAGAAATGATTCACAAAGTATCACCCACCAACTGAACTTCGCTAAATCATTAGCAACTCCTTTGTGAGACAGGTCATTTTGTCCTTAAGTTTCTATATCGATCGATGGTTCCATTTTAGCAGGGGCGTTTCTCCAGCTACCTCAGGGTGTCTCCGTGATTTCACCGTCTCTTCTTTCGCCTGCCTGGAAGAAGATGATAGCAATCCTGTGAGCCATAAACCATGCAGAGGAATGTTAAGTTGGCCTGAGGGCCTCCAAAGGTCAGTCTGAGGCAAGTGACGACTTAACATTAAGTGAGGGAAAAATTGAGTTTCCTTTCTTTAATTGAAAGATTCCACTGTAGGAGTAACTTTCCACAGTGCTCACAAGAAAAATTAATCATATATCATTCCAGGTTAAATTTTGTTGATTACGAATGAATATGAGAGGAAATTAAAAACATGAAAGTTTGAAAGGGATAAAAACCCCAAAAGATTGAAATTTAGAGCTAGAAATGAAAATTTAAGAGATCTCATACATATATACACACAAAGGCAAATTATTATTTTTATAAATGTAAACAGTATTCACTATGTAGTACTTTATAAATTGGTCATTTCTTTCCTTCCTCATAATACAAATCCCAGTTAAATAAAAGACACACGTGCTAATCAAAATAATAATGCTTTTAGAAGGAAATACAGAAAATATCTTTATAACTCTGAAATAGAAGGAAAAAATACCAACAACACCAATGATGAGGGAAATAACAAATATAATAAATTAAATTTCAGAATGCTCAATCATCATAAATCATACATTAGCAAGAAAGACAGAACATGGATATGCTTGTGATAAATGTAACTAAGTGAAATTAGTAAGTATAATTTAGACAAACTCTACAAAATCATTTTATAAAACCAATACTGGCAGTTCAATAAGAAAATGGTCAAGAAACAGAACAAAGATTTATGGAACAAACACATATAAATTTTTCAGTAAATATAAAAAAAGTTATTTAAGATATATTATCCATCAGAAAACTGCAAGATAATACCATAGTATTTATTTTTATGTAATTTAATATGATAACAATTGTTTCCAAGTTGATAGATAGTACTAACTATGATAGGAAGGTGAACAATTTCACAAGTGCACTTCTTGCAAAAACATAGATTAAAAAATGGTGTAGTTCTTTTTTTTCTGGTTCAGTATTATACATGCAAAGTGAAGATATCCATATACTGCTAATCCACTCTTAAGAATATACTTAGCAGTATCACAAGAATTAGAATATATGTACAACAATGATGATAACAAGAGATTAAATAGTAAGGAACAAACCTAATAAGTAGAACAAATATGTGAGCTGTGATAAATTCACATAATTTAAAATCATTGAAGGAATAAAACAGGATTGGCTTTCAATTTAATTGAACCACAGTTGCATGCAGGAAAACAAAACAGTTAAAAATGTATTGCTAGGCAAAAGTCCAAAGAATTTCTACATACAAAATTTTTGAGTATCAGCAAAATTAATGTATACTGTTTTATCTACACATGCATGAGGAAAACATGAAACAGGTAAGGAAATTAGTTTCATGGAGGTCAATAGAGTGGAGATTTCTGGTTAATAAATAAAAGATTAATGATTGTAAAAAATGTAGATGTAGGAGACTACTATGAATTTCTGATGCTATTTTGGTATTTTATTTTTTTCTTTGGTAAGGACAGAATTAAATTGCTATTCACATTATTCATTCAAAACATTGACATCTTATATTTTTACATCTGTCAATATTCATTAAAACTGTAATCCATGTTAACTCTAGGTGGTGGTGCACTCTGCAATCCCCGGACTTGGCAGGCAGAGGCAGGACGGTCATCATGAGCTCAAGCCCAACCTGGGCTACACAGTGAACTCAAGTCCAGCCTGAACTACATAATGAGTCTCTGTCTGCAAAACAAAAAACAAGCGAAAAATAATAAAAAGCAAAAACAAAAAAGTGATCCATTTTATTGTTTTCTCTGTATTACTCTTACTCTATTTAAATAAAGTACTTAATAAATAAATAAATTTCTCATTACACTTCTATCATGTGTTTTAAGTACAATTTCATTTGAGAGAATAACACTGGGTTCCACAAACACATTCTTTAATTTTCTGAAGTTAATTTTTACTTTAGCTTAATAGTAATCAGCTGTATGTCTCTGTACCTTTGAGGGATTCAGGAAAAATCTTTGTGTTTATACACTTGTGTTTATACATTTGGTACAATGAAAGTCAAGGTGTGTGCACCTGTGCAAAAGGGTCAAACTAGTATTTTCACCAATGTGATGCTCCATCTAACAGGTTTGGTACATGTGTGAACATTAGAGAGGGTATAATACACTCACACCACTCTAGGATTTGTTTATTTAAAATTTTTCTTTTTATTTTTCTAGTAGAAGTAGCCAATTCAGTATGACGGCAAACAAAAATCCCAATTTGCAAATTCAGGGTAGGTCAAAAGTAAATCATCAGATTACTTATGCATGAGTGATGAAGATAATCCCTATGGTAACATACATATTTTCATAACAGATGAGTGGTGTGGTTGTATGATGATGATGATGACGATGATGATGATGATGATGACTTTGATATTAGCCACACGAGCCAAAATTCCTGTGACAGAGAAATGGAGCAAGAATCGGCTGATGCAGACTCAGAGAAAGCAGGTTTCCTTGATTCAGATGGCAAAGAAAACAACAGTGGGAGTACCTATTTGACTAGTTGAAATTTTGCCAAATAGCCATACAACCAAGTGGAATGACCCAATGTTAGAACTAGGTATGAAAATATTGTGAAGATCTTGGCAGAATGAAACGTATTGGACCAGATACATCAGCACTGCCATTCACTGTTGGAAATTGTAACACAAGAAATGCTACAAGATTCTGCAAAATACACCAATGGTAAACACAGCTAACATGTTCAGTATCCACCAATAACCATATTAAAAAATGTATTCATTATGACACATCACTAGCTAAATTTAAAGCATTCACAGGTCTGCTGTACTTAGCAGAGATTTCTCATGGTGTTTGCAGGAATGCAAAAGACTTATGGAAAAACAATGTGTCAAAATATGACATGAAATTTTGTGCCTTTGTAGATGTGAAGGCTTATTATACTTTCTATTTAGAAATTTATCCTAGAATTTAGCCATGAGTAGGTCTTTTTTGTATAGTAATAAACAGAATCATATTGTGACATTGCTTTCATGTCTCAAACTTATTGGAATGTGACATTCGACAGTTGGTTTGCAAGTTTTCAATGATGTTATGTTTGCTAACACAGCATAGATAACTAGTGCAGAAACTATACAGAAACAAAGCCAAAATTCTAAATGAAATGCTGCAATTTGAAAAGATAATTGTATAGTACAATCTTAGATTTCAGAAAGATTTACATTGGCAGAAAAAAGCAACTGATACTCCTAATGTCAACACTGCACCAAGAAGAAACCATTGATAGGGAAACATTGACAAAACAGAAGCTTGAGATGAAAACTTTCTGCAACAAAAACAAAGGCAGAGTAGATATTGTTGATAAGTTATGCAGTAACCATGATGTCACTCAAAATACAAACTTTTGGCCAAAGGTTTCATTTTACTCAATCCTAACCATATGTAGCATAAAGAGCATGATAGTGTACAAAGAAAGTAGCAAGTATAGGGTTGGGACTGGAATTCATAAAAGATCATGTACATTAGAGGGTAAATAAAATATTTCTGCCTAGGGAACTACATACAAAAATTTTCAGACCATGTTGATGAGCTAACAAGTGAATGGGCAGATCCAGTAAGGCAAATATCTACTACAACAACAGGAAAAACCAAAAATACGTCAACTGTGCCCTGCATAAAAGAACTGGAAAGCAAAATATACATGGTATCCACGTAGGTAATACTTCTGTATGGAGCATAAAATTTTCACATATGAAGAGTGCCTTGGGTATGACAACTGAAGCAAAGATTATTTTTGTGATGGCATTCTATTGGTATTTTCATTTTAGCTCACATAGGTTTCTATTTCTGATATTACAACTTAGGTGTTTTTAAGCAAGTACGCAGCTGATGTGAAAATGTTGACATCTATCCTGAGCATTCACTAAAATTTGATGTTTTAATTTATTGATAATTTATTTACCTGCTAGGTGCATGTGGTACAACACATTAGGATGTTCCTGACAAAACAAGAAAATAGGTGACAAGGATATCCTGCCACATAGGAAAGGAAAGCTAAGCACATGTGCTGTCAGTGTGAGATGTGTGCATTAAACATGCAGTCGTCATGTATGAAGACTGCTGAGAGTGTGACAGTCAAAGCAAAGATTATTTCTGGAGTAAATTTTTGTTTGTGTTTACATTTTAACTTGTACAGGTTTTTGTTTCCTATGTATTCAAGTATAGCTGATGTAAACATGTTGGTGTTTACTCTAAATGTGCAACATATTTTATTGATATTTTATGTTCCTGTTAACTACACATTGTATTATATAATAAGACCCTCCTGAAAAAATAGCAAGACCAGTGAAATATCAAGTGTGTCCTACAAAGTGACTAAGAAAGCAGAAACAGATGCCGCAGTGTAAGCGTGCATGTGTATGGAAGACGCTGTGGTCATGTGTGAAGACTGCCTTAGATGTGAACAATTTTACTGGTGTTTTCACTAAAGCTCATATAGATATGTTTTTGTGTTATTCTTTTTTAGACTTTCCATACCAAAAACCAGTCAATGTTGAAAATTTATTGGCTTTTTATAAATATTCGATATATATATTAAAAATGCCATATGTTATTTTTGTGATATTTATTCCTGTTAAGCTCTCATTGTTTAATATAATAAAATAGATACACTTAAAATTAGTAATCCACCTGTAGAAATATTCAGAACAATAGACACAGACTTAACACACCACCTTACGTGTCTTTATGACGAAAATGCGTTACGCTCTACAGGAGAACCTCACAGCATGTTTCACAGCGTAAGTTCAGGGTTTCATAGGGCACTGAAACCTAATTGGTCAGTGGCAGTTTTATGTGTAAAATGACAGCTAAAAGCAGAAAAAAGCACTGCATTCTAAATTTCCAAGTAATCATGAAATTAATGACTTTGAAACATATGGTAATAATATTTTAGAAACTGAGAAAAATACAGACAGTGAATACCTATTAATAAAACTGATATTACAAAAAGTTGTGCACATAACAGTAAACAAGCCCTAAATTTAAAAAAACTTCAAACTCAGATTAAAATGTAAATATGCATTAAAATAAGTAGTTTGAACAAATATTTATTCAGTTACCACTTTCAAATATGAGTTCAGTTTATAATTTCAAAGTGAAGTATAAGAAATCCCTTAAAATTGAGCACAGGTTTTTCTCCATTTTCATATTTTACTATAAATAATAGTTGTCATAAACTGGATGAGGCCTAGATTTCTATCACTCAGTCATTCTCTGAGAATTTTACTGTGCCTGCTTATTATCTTTCACTTGATTGTGGTATTCTACTCTTGGTTTGTTGCTTCAGGAGTAATAATCTTAGATAACTTCTATTCAGTCAGTATCCACTGCTTAAAACTTCAGTTCCTCTATTTTTCTCAGACCCTACTTATTGATGTACTTCAATTTATTATTAATGGTTTTAGGCAGAATATAGTTTATCTCAATGAAATAATCTGAATTATCAATATAGTAACTCTTAGGAAATACTTGATGGTAAATCATTGGTGGCTAATTTATGGAATGTATGTTAATTTATTTTTCTTTTAAGACAAAAGATGTTAATGTATAAAAAGAACCAAAACTTTTAGAGTATGACTCAGTGATAGAAACATAAAAATAATGATAAATTTTTCCAACACTATAATAGAGTCTATAGTGATCAATTTCTAAAAAAATAAAATTCATTCCAAATTCTTTGAGAGGATGTAAACAATTGTATAACTCTTGAAAGTGGATGAGGTCTTGATTTTTGTTTACCTCTAAATTACAATGAGTAATTATCTGAAATATAAGGACTAATCTACTTGACATCATTGTTTTCCTAACAAACACAGGACATTCCTTTGGAAAGGAGAGAAGTAATCCTCAGTTCTAAGACTTCTGTTAGTTCCTCCACTTGGAGAACAAAAGAAACTGTAAATGCAATGAAACACTGTCCAGAGTTTGTACCCATCATTTTTCCTAAACTATTTACATTCAATATATTTTCAAGCACCATTTTGTGACTTAATAGTAATTCATCTATCCTAGCAGTGAGTGAAGTTTTATTCTTTTGGAAAATATTAGTGTCTTCCATTGGTTATGAGAAGAAATCCATAATCCATAATATTACCATTTTTTACATCATTTAACACTAAATATATCTATTGTAAGATTTTCAACTGCCATAGCATCCTAGTTGTCTTAATCTGTAAATATTTAATGATATTTTGTATTGTCTATATCAAACCCAATCTCATGGCATAAAATGACTACAGCAAACCCCAAAATAACCAATGTACTTTCTTATACTTCCTTAAGGCAGTTTCTGCATGATTTCCTTGCTAAAATTTAACAAACAGAATATTCTTTTAGGAGTTGCTTATATTTGGGACATATATTTTGGAAAATTGGTAATGGCATAACATTTTCTTTTGTGTTTGTTTTTGGGGTTTGTTTCGGTTTTTGTTTTAATGGGATAGGGTTCGTGACAAAGCCCAGGCTAGCGTCAAACTCAGGATCCTTAGGTTGAGTGCTGGAATAGCAAGTGTGTACCACCACCATCACCTGCTCGCAGTACGTTCTTGTTTTGTGTTCATTTGTGTTTCCTGGTGACCAATTCAAATGACCATTATTTAGGATGAAAACAGAAAAAATAGACTAAGTCATTAGCTCAAGTATAAATAAAAATGTTGCAAATAAAAACAACTATTAAATTAATGTAAGATAAAAAAGAATGATACATAAATATATTAAATGAAGGTGGAAATTCAGTTTTTACTTGGTTTGGTTCCAAATGTGTTGTATATGAAAATTCTTAAGTATTTGTGGAAAAGTATCATACATTAACTGAGCAACAGATTAATAGAGTAGCAAAATGATTATTGCAATGTTTTGCTTATTAGCAAAAGTTGGCTGATCACTTTGGATATAGCAAACTTTGAGTAATGAAGAAGTGTTGGAGACAAATTTTCCAAAGACAACGTTAAACAGTTTTAGGCTTTTAGAGGTGTTTGTATTCATTCTTCTTTGCCGTAGTTTCCTCAAGGAAAATTTATTTTTACATAATGTCAAGAGTTCAAATTCTGTTATCTATTCAAATTTCCAAACATGAATACTAAGTATAGTCCCTGCTCTTAGGGGATGCTTGTTGCGAGTTAATGACCAGTTCATCTTCAATTTTATTTGTTTTTGTTTTTATTTCTGTTGAATTTTCTCTTCAAAGAATGACTCTATAAAGTTACTTATAGCTCTGGACTATTTGCAAGATAGATACCAAGAAACACAAAATCATTGCAATATTTGACACACTCCCTTTAGAAACACTAACTTTTCTTTATTCTAACCACAGTAAAAAAAAGCAACAAAAATAATCCTTCATATTCATCTGAATATGTGAATCTAGAAGATGGTACTGTGTCCTGGTTTACAAGCTCCCCTTTGTCTTTCTTTCTCTGTTCTATTAGTCAGATATTGTCAAATATTGGGGATCACTTTCAGAAACAAAAGCATTAATAATAAAAGAAATAGATTAAAATTTTCATTCTTGATGAATTAAACCTGTACTTTGGATCCATAATGTCACTAACTGTAATTTTAAAATAAGGAAAAGAAGAGAATGACACAACAATCAGTGCAGTAACCATCAGTGGATCATAAATTTTCTCTGTAACATACTTGGACACACATTGTATAAAAATATTTAACTTCCAAACTCAGTAACTCCACAAAAGCTAGATTCATCATTTATACTACATTACCGCTCTGGAATAGACAGAAGAGAAAAGCTGTACATCAAAGTGTTTGCTATTCACATCAAACAAAACAATTAATTTTGGGTAAAGCCATGCTTCACAGTGGATTAACATCTGCTTCATTATAGAGAAAAATTTGATGAATACTCTGCAATGGCACTTCACAAATAGCATACACTGTAGACTCTGGAAAGTTTCTAGTTGTAAGTTTAATCACCTATGTGATAAATACATCTCATATGTAAATTTCTCCTTGGTTTCAATCATACCATCATTAGGCAAGTAAGTAATAAGTAACTAAGACATGAATAGTAGAGAATTGACTAAAATAAAGTTAGGTATAGATATATAGAGAGATGTGAGTGTATATTCAAGTTTCAGGCATTAATGCATGATTTATTAACATAAAGTATTTTATATAAAACTTCTATTTATCAATCTGAATATATGATGAAACAGTACTAAGATGCAAAATGATAAATTATAATTTCAAACAGAATGTTTGTGTCTAAGCAAGATGAAAAATAGCAGAAAGAGAAAGCAATTTCAATCCTTAAGTGATAGTTCAATAATATCTGTTGACAACAAAAAAAAGAGTAATTTTCCTTAAAAATAAAAAACCAACAGCATAGGAAAAATATCAGAGGGCACATACTGCTATTTACCACCATACTTTAGTATGAATAATAATGTAACACATATGTTCCTGAAATTTTAATATTTAGAGACATCTCATAGCCTCCAAATCCTCCAATGCTTGTGTATTCTTTGTTTCTTCCCCAAATTGTATATTTTGTCTTTAAGTACAAGCTTCATGTGAGTATAGTCTATGAATCCTTAAGAATCTTGTCAAACATCCAAACTAAGGAAATCTTAAACACATATTAAATCCAGTAATAAACAAATAAAATGAAAAGAAATAAAGCATCAATTGAAACACCTTGAACTTTCCAAAATAAAGCAATACAATGGAAGTAAAAGAAATGATAAAATACAATAAGCAAATTAAACAGAAACCAAAGATTTCTTTAAATGGATCAACAATTACTGGAGATATATATATATATTCATAGAGTAGAATAACTGAATACAGTTTATGCACTTGCTTTGTATTTGTCTTTTAAAAAACATTACTCAAAACATTTCCTAATATTTAAATTGGATCTGAATATTATTTCAGAAGAAAAATATGAGGTTTCCAAATAAAAGATAAGGCATTTACAATGTATGATTTCTATAGCTGGCACTGGACTGTTGACCTAAAAATGGACATTCTCAACCCACAACTTCACCATTTCTTGTCACAGATGCTCAAAAAGATAAATGTGACGTTATGGTTCATATTCTGACTCATGAGAAACTAATGCAAAGAATCTGGGCCAACTGTACCTAAGAAAGGAAAATATGACAAACACTATCTTCATCTCAGCTTAATATGATGCTAGCGATTTGCTGCATACAAAAGAAATTTTCTGAATACTATGTTGAAGTGTGGGATCTTTTTGAAACTAATTATTCCAAGTTTAAAGAAAGATCTGGATATATTTAAAGGTACATATGACTAATTATTTTAAACTGAAAAGTGAATTCTCCATAACTTTTTACATTAGAATTGAAAAAGTTGTGATGTCTTATTCAGGGTAAATTTTATATATTATTGCTAACATGTGTTAGCAATAGTTGAAAGATATAGTTGAAAGATATAAAATCTTAAACACTTGGGCTTTATGAAAGTGTGTTTGATGAAAAAGTTAGTAAAAAGTATCATGTCAATATGCTTTCAATGATAGAATTAATCTTCAAACTAATTATTTGGCTAAAAATAAAAAATCTGTTGTCTTCAGGATTTTAGGTTTGATAGATAAATGGATGAATGCACACCTACATTTCTACTTGCTATTTGTTAGTGTTAGCCTAAGAAAAGTGATCACTGTAGAAGTAATTTTCTCAATATTTCAGCAATAACCAGAAGCCATGCTGCAGGAGGAGGTGCGTTAATAGTACTTTTCGACAATATTGTTTGTCCTTGAGTAGCTGTATTGACCTTTGTACTGTTGGCACAAAGGGATGCTAAGCAAAACTGGGCATATATTTTCATAATTCAAGGTAGGGAACCCAAATTGTACTAATAGTCACCATTGTTTTCATTACTACACACTCACACATTAATTTTTACTCTTCTTACACTAAGTCTAAAATGCAAAAAATTAATTTCAAGCAAATATTAGAATTGTACCATTTTGGTCCTCTCCCCAAACTTTATATCTTCCCCATATCTTAGCTATTTCTGATGATCTGCATGAAAAGTCTAAAAGATAAAATTTATTATTTCTATGATTTTAATGTTAAATAATAACATGTACCACTTTTGGAATATGTATACACTTTATTGGAAAAAAAAATTTTTATTTCATGTGCAAATTGAAGCATTGTTTAGGGAGTCATTTCCTGTGCCTCTGTTTTCTAGAATTTTATCTATTTTATCTTTGTTTTGCCTGTTTTCTTGTTGCTGAGGCAAAGTGATACCTACAAGTTAAAGGAGAAAGTGTTTATTTTAATTTTAGTTTGTAGAGATTTAAGTCCAGGGTCACCTACCCCCAAGATAGTGTGGCATAGCTAAGGTGAATGAGTTCATGGCTGGGCAGCAGGGAGCACTGAACCTTACTTCTTTTTTTCCTTTTTTTTATTGCATCCAGTCTAAAAGCCTATTGGTTGATGCTATGCAATTCCAGGGTAGGATTTCCCGCTTCAGTAAGACCATCACCAACACCCAGACCTAAATCAATTCAGAATCAGACATCCATGATTCAGCCTCTTTTTTAAAAACAATTTTTTAAGGAATAAAGCAAAACAAAACAGAATAAAACAAGTCAGAAGGGAACAATGCAAGCATACAGGGCTTCAAAATAAGAAATCAGCAATAGCTACCATAATGCCTCTCATTTCCCTTTCAAAAACTACATCTCTGAGCACATGAGGCTTTGGGGAGGTATTTACGTATGAGCTATAACAATCTTCAAGAGATTAGGTGTTTCTGTTTTAGTATCTGCACATTTGTTTATATCAAATTTAGAAGCTTCTATACATCAAAAAAAAAAAACCATATGTTTAGACAACTTCACAAAAGACTAGAAAAGAAACTTTATCAGTTACTCCTCTGGTGTAGGTCTAATATCTAGAATCCACAAAGTAGTCAAAAATCAAACGATCCCAAAATAAATGACGGAGTAAAAAAGTAGCAACTTGAGTAGACACTACTCAGAAAAAGAACAAATTCAGGAGATAAATACATGAAGAACTGTTCAAGGTCTCTGACTATTAGCGAATTGCAAATTAAAACAGCATTGAGATTTCAGTTTGCCCTAGAAAGAATGACTATGTAAACAAACAAACAAATAAAAAAACAAACAAAAAACCAAAAACAAATGCTGGATAGACACTTGTTCTTCCACATTATTGGTAAGAATGTAAACTGGTACAGTCACTTTGGAAATTAAAATGGAGACTGCTCAAAAAATTAAAACTAGCAAATTTATTTGACCCGTCTATAAATGTTCTTCATATCCTCCAAAGAGAAATAAAGGCATCAGCCCATAGTGATATATACATACCCATGTTATTAGCAGCACAACCCATGATAGCTAATTCTTGAAAGTGGCAAACATCTCCATCAATAGATGAAAGATCTTAAAAAGTTGTTATTTATAAATAGTGGGAAACTACTGTGCCATAAAGAAGGTTTAGTATGAGTTGTATATAAGAAAAAAGAAACTCTTTAATAGCAAAATGTTCAGTGAAATAAACTACACATATAGGATTAAATATCCCATACCTGCTCCTGGATGAGAAGCCCAGTAAGACACAGAGAGATAGATCTTTTGCAAATGAAGGAGGAAAGAGGAATAAAGAGGACTGTAAAAATATATTAAGTACATGCATCTACCCTCTAAAGTGAATTACATATTATGCATTGCAAATATATATTAAAAATTAAAATAAAAATATTTGTTGAATGATCACTGTATAATGTTACATTTACCCATGTGGATTAAGATTCCACATTGCAGTCAATTTTTAAGAAATTATCCTTTTTCAATTTTGAACCTAGTATAACAATTGCAACAATTGTATGAAAAAATATTTACAGTACTAAAATATTTCTCAATTTTTCAACTTAATTTCTCTCAGATTAAATATTGTTTATTCTTCAGATGACATAACATATGATGAAAGTTTGAGTGAAGAAACAGAAATGAAAGCCAGGCATGGGGATACTCAGCTGTGATCCCAGAACTTGGGAGGCTGGAGGCAGGAGGACTGCTGTGAGTCTGAAGCCTGCCTAGGCTACATAGTGAGTTCAAAGCCTGTCTGAACTATGTAGTGAGGGCCTCAAAAAACAAAAACAAGAAATAGAAATGAGAACCCAGATCTTTTAAAAACTGTTTTTATTTTCAAGAGAATTTAAAATATCAATAAAAATTATGCAGAATCTCAAAACAAGATGGTAGAAAATTAACAATAGTTATTATATTGCATGTTGTTATCTTCAAAATAGTTGTGTTGATGGCCAGATAGGCATGCAAAATTAATCAAACAGTATAAGCGCTAACTGTTCCTTTCAAAGAACTAATAGAATCGAGCTATAAAACAACTATAGTTTATTTATTGATTTGGAATATATTGTACATTATTAAAAATGTATATTACCAATAATGGGTTTAGTATTATTAATGTTATTTCAAAATAAAATAGTAAATAAATGTTATAAATATTTTAATTTGTATTAATGTAAATAAAAGTAACTAAAGCCACATCAACAAAGAATCTTTGGGTTCTTAATTGTTCTTAGAATAATAAAATTTCCCTGAAATCAAAATGTTTAGTAACTGCTATTCCAAAGAAGTCTACTTCTTTACCAGGATAAATACATCAAATTGTTCATAAGAAAAATGTTTATCGTTGAAGTAGCCTAGAAAAATTAAGAGTATTTTAAATATGAGTGGATAAAGAGTTTGGTAGATTGATTTTTATTTTATCAGTTGTTAGATTGATGTTTATTTTACCAAGTAAGTACTCACTGCAAAACATTAAATTAAATATTGTAACAATCATAATACATGTCTAATATTAAGAGGTCATCAGTAATGCTACGCCCATTTGACTACAGGCTAGAGCTGTTTTATTTTCTTGTAAAGGTCTCATTCTTTCTCTGCCATGATGATAGGAACTTTTCTGTCTCCTCACATGAATAAGAATACCTTCTTTAATTTTCAAACTTTCTATTTAAAATGGATAAAACTCTAAAGTGAAAAGACATCTTTAGCCACTCTCCTTGCCTCAGTTAATGTTGTGAAGACTCATACATTTCTTCTTTTGAAAACCTAGGTGTTAAAGAATTTCACACTCCTGCACTGAGATTTGGGCAAAGTGATTTTTGCAGTCACTCAAATAACTTAGAATGGTTTTCATCCTTTTCATTGTCTGTAGGAGAAATACCAACGGTAATATTCAGGGAAATATCCATCCATATACTATGTAGATATTTATACAGGTCAGTCAATAGCCAGATAATTTTATGTCCACTTTTCAAAATTGCTAAAAATTATTGTAGGTACACACACATGCATAACCACACACATATACATATATGCATATATGTATCTGCCTATATATCACTATTTTATTGATTATAAACATATTAAATATAGTTAAATGCTTTGACATTTTTGTGGCCATAATGTTAATATTAAATAATATTTCAGCTGATTTAACATTTCAAATGTCTCATTTTTTCTATTTTTAAATAAGAAGTAATTTTTTTATTTCTAGACATAAACTTATTATCAGTTTTCTTTTCAAAAACAATCTTAAAACCACCATTTTATATTCGGCTCTGAGCCTGGAACCTGAAATAGTCATTCATATGCCACAGATCACAAAAGTGTAGTGAGACCGTGGATTGAGTCAGTACCACAGATTGAGAATATGCTCGAGCAGCAGCGACTTCCCTCGCCCATGTTCCAGCCCTTCCAACTGACAGAATGCCTTGTGTTAACACTTGTTTATTTTATTAGTGCATGTTTGCAATACATAAAGAATTATTCATCACAGAGAGTGTCCTGTACATATCATATCTTAATTCTTTTTATCTTCCCCTTCTCTTCCTTTTGCACTCCTTCCCCTCCATCTCTCAGTTCCCACGTCTGTATTACTTTATTTCTTTTTTCTTTTCAGTTTACTACTTATTCAACCATTTCTCAAAAGCTCTCTAAAATATTGCTTTTGCTTTCACATCACATAAAGAATGTTTCCTCATTGTAACACTATTACATTAATTTGTCATATGAAGCAAAAGCTAAATAAATCATGACGCATATAATTATAAACATAGAGAAGTTCAAGATCAATGACACTGGAGCTCGGTTCCTGAATTCAAACCCTGCCCTGCATCTCTTAAATGTGTGTTCTACAGTGTATTAACCTTTCTGTGATTCCGCTTCCTGTGGGCTCAAATAACACTGACCTCATAGAATTGATCTGAAAATTAAAATAATTAATGCTTTATTAGTAATAGTGACCTTGCAAGCCTAAAGATAAATTATAAAATTAAATTAATCAGTTGCAAAAATTAAATTAACCTCGGGATGTTAGTATTTAACATCCAACTCATTAGCTCTATTGAAAAACATATTTGTACAGCTTTATCCTCACACTTACAGGATAGTTGGGAACTGCTGTTTCATTTAATATAAGCTTTTATTCTATTCCTAGGCAACACAGTGTATAACAGACATGTAGCAGCACAATGAATCAGACTACAATTTAATCAGAATTATGTTTTGAGGTAAGTATACTGTCTTCATTTTTTGTCTTATATAGAAGGCCAAATTTAACATTTTACATACACTTGTGTAGAAAGATTTTGCATTCCTTAGGATAGTTTCCAGTGTTGGAATTACTAAAAGGACGGTATAAATTCATTCATTCAGAAAACGTTTAATGTGAGTCTTTTTGGAGCACAAACTTAGCTTACTCTCTGATCCTGCTGCAAAATGAATAACCAGAATTCCTTCATTGTTGAAGATTTTGTGCCACAGGGAATAATAGATGTTTTTATACACACTATCATTGACCCTTGTGAAAAATTTGTGTATTATCAGTTATCTTTTTTGGTAATGTAAGAAATAATAGTCCTGAAGCTTTTGCAGAGGATGGATATTCAAAGACAAAACAAAGGTACCAAAAACAATAACAAAAAAACCCCCTCAACAATGTATCTGCAAAGCATTCATAACAACAACAACAACAGCAAAAATAAATTGTGCCTATTTATAAAGAGAAATATTGTGTGGCATTAAATTTTTGCTTCATTTCTGTTGAGGTTTACCTTTAAATATTCTTTGTTACATATTTATACTTAGAGTTGGTGAATTTATCTGCCATTTGGTACGTGTCAGAGGGATAACATTTTGCCAATATATTTGTACATAAAACACATGAAAATGTGTTTCTAATTCATCCTTATATTTATATGGGCAAGTGATTCAGTGGTGGACAATAATACATGCTATTTACGTTTTATGTGAAAACAGTTGTTTGCCCCATATTTTTCTATTTTAGATAGTTGAACATAGTTTTTATTTGAAAATGTATGCATAACACATATATTTTACATAGTTTCAGAAGTATATATTTCCATATATATTTTACAAATAAACACATTTTAATGCCACTTTTGTATTTCCAATTTTTAAATTTTATTATTCCTTTTTTCAGCTGTTTTAGCCCAAAACAAATTTACTGATATGTAAAATAAGTAATTTTTTTGTGCTAAAATATACCAAGTTTAGTGCATATTATGTCCAAATACTGATAAAATGACAGTATTCAGAATAAGAATAGTAATTTAAATCCTGGCTACCTCTTACTTTTTATTCATATGTCATTTAATATTTCTGAATTTCAAATTCATCATCTGTAAATAAAGGAGAGTGGTTTCACGTGATGTCACATGATTAATATTAATAAGCTAAAACAGTACGTCACCGTTAACATTATTACTATTGTAACACACACAAAAGAGCTCCATCGTTTTATTCTGTAATTGTGGCCTCAGGAAGTCTAGTACTCAACTTTAGGAATATTTTATTGTATTTCCAAAATTTAGCAGGAGCTCATAAAAAAGTCTATCACATGTGTTCAAAGGGGATCCTGTCACTACTCACTTTACTGTTTCGTTTATTTCCGGTTCTAACTCTTATTAGCCATGTCTACTGCTCACATTTCATTTGAGAAGTCTACTAGTTGTGAAGAACTGAGCAACTTTATTCTTATCACTAAAGTAACTAAGTATTATTGTTGCCTGAAATGCAATGTTCTATGGAATGTTCTATGGAGAAGTGTAATAAATAACAATCTCTGTTACAAATGCCAAAATTAACCACTGTGGCCCTGTGTGGAAAGTCTTACATCAAGTTGATTTTCCTTAAAGAGTTCCATAGCTACAAGCCATTCTATTTCCTCATCAGAATCCACCAATATCTCTCCATGAATATTGATTTCATTTCTCCAGATAGTAATCATGACTCAATAGAAGTAGATAAATAACAGTCAGAAAAACATAATCTTTACCATCGATTTTCTTCTGGCTCATTCCTACAGAAAAAAATATGGGAATAGAACAAATAAAAACTTTATCACATTATTAATATTATTATTATCATTGTTATTGTTTTATAGATGTTATAATTCTTCAGAAGAGAGGTCAAAGATTGAGAACAAAACATGATTACTTAATATTCCAAAGAAGTGCTGGGGATTTAGCTCAGTGGCTTAAGCGCCTGCCTGGCAAGCATGAGGTCGTGAGTTCGATCCCCGGTACAAAAAAAAAAAAAAAAAAAAAAAAAAAAAAAAAATTCCAAAGAAGCAATGAGTCACTGACTGTGAGTTAAAGTGAGTGAAGCTGTGGTAGTTGTCATAATGATACTCCACCTGATATATATTACTGTCCTTTGGGAGTAGGGATATTATCAACAAAAATGTATCTGGCTTTCACTCTCTGAAAAGGTGAGATGCAAAGTCATTTTTTTGTGATTGAAAATACAACTATAACATTAAAGAGAGGGATTATCATTAACATGGTTACACAATGGGAAAAACCAAAGAAAAGTCTTTTGTATATCCCTACTATGATATACCAGCATGTAAATAAAGATATATATTCTAAATAGAAAATGTAGAATGTTATTATATGTTGATAATACTAGAGAACTACTTTCTTCTTTCCTCTTTGGTGTTATGATTAGTATTTGTGAATGTTGTTTTATTCATGGGATGTTTTAATATCTCAGTCAGAGCAAAGAATGACAACATTTGTGTAAAGCTCTTCAAAAAGTTTTAAAATTTCAAATATAACAATGAGCAAGTACAAATGACGTAAGTGTAACAACAAGCACCTTGACGTTTTATGTCACTTTACAGCTTATAAAACACTTAGGCATACTATTACCACAAGTGCACTTTGAGGAGATTCATAATAGGGGCCTGTTACAGTACTTCTATTTTAAAGTAATATAATTGATGAAGTTAAAATACTATTTATTTCTTTTATCTTAATTAATTTAAAGAGTTTATCTACTTCATGAGGGAAGCATGTGACCAAAGTGTCAGCACGATATAGTCTGAGGTTGCTTTGTCTTGCAATAATCTGTGATCTAAATATATATATATATATATATATATATATAAAATCTCTCAAGCTACTTTCTCATTAATAAGCAGTCTACATGGATCTAAATTGAGGATTTAGTAGGAAATATTTCCCATGAAATCTTCCATTCAAGAGTTTAGTACATAGTATAAAAGCTCAATTAATACTAGTTTTCCTTTACTATTTTATATTTTGATCACAGTCATATTTATAGTAATTTTATTCCCATTCCCACATCCACCCACAAAACCTACACACCTGTTTGTTTGGTACCCTTTAAAATACTGCATAATTAAATACTAAGGTTTCATAAACCTGTCTTTGTAGATAGCTTTCTTTTCTAATTTTCTTTTTAAAGGAAATTTCATTTCTTTTTTAAGAAAGGGACATGGTGTATACCTATAGAATAAATATATATTTAACAATAAAATATTATTTTTAATGGCTTTCACATAAGAAGGTTATTTTGTTTTCTTTGTTACCTTATGATGGAAGAGAGGAGCAAAAAGGCCAGTAAGGGATCAATTGATAGTGATTTATTGAACTTAGTCATAGCACCTCCATTTTGCTTTCATTTTATTTCTAGCACTAAGTGTGTTAAAAGCCTATGACCTCTAGTTCAGAGTATATCTCATGTATGTTTCCAGGAATTTCATATTGTGTATGCACCCAACATTTCAATAGCCAGTAGAAACTTTTTTTTTCTTTTCTTTTCTTTTTTCTTTTCTTTTCTTTTCTTTTCTCTTTCTTTCTTTCTTTTATTCTTTCTTTCTTTCTTAGGACAGTAAAGTAGAATAGCTGCCACGAGCATTATGACAGGTCTCTAAAATCAAGGAGTGGTTAAGGTCAGTGTCTCAGTTACGCTTTCTGCAGTAAGTGCTTCTCTCTCTGTGTAAAGTGAAGTGTCTTGGAGGGACAACAGGACAGAAGATTGTGCCCTTAGTGCCTACGATCTATATTTCTTTGGATAACCAGAGTGCTTCACTCTCTTTCCTGTCTGCCAATCTTCCATTCACAGGAACTACATTACCTAAATGGAGAGCAGGTTGTTAAATGTCTGAACTTTAAGAACCTGAAAGCACTGGCAGCTTGCCATTTTGAAGAAGTGACAAGGACGACCCTGTTTTTACCTAAACACTTCTCCACACATCAATATTGACAGTGCTGAGAATGGCACTGTCCTGCCATTTCCTGTCACAGTGTATGTTCACTGGGGAAAATCAATAAGTGTTCAGAACTTCAGTTTTTCGCTTCTTTTCATTCTGACTTCGACTGAAGTTTTCATTGGAGGGGTAATTTAAAAACTCAGTATTTAAAAAAGTGAGAAACCCTGATGATACTGTCCCAGGACTATGTTTTTCAGTTGCTGCTCTCTTTGATAGTAATTAGAAATACATATAAAAGTAGGAGTCACGGAATAGAAGTGATGGTAGGGAAAACAAAGAAAGAAGGCAGGAATGCCAATTTCAACCTCGCAAATAACGCAAAAATGTTAAGTAGTTAAAAGTATAGGTCTTCTCTGTCTTCACAGCTCAGTTATGCTTTTATTCCTTCTCAATATCCTCCTTCATGATAAGGAAAATTTTATTTTAGTCTTTTACTTGTGTTTACTTACTTTGAATTTATTTTCTATGCATAGATTACTAAGAAGATTTTTCTAATATCTTTGTCGGTTCTAACTAATTTAAATCTATTATCAAATGAGACCAATTCCTTCTTGCCTCTCACTTTAATCTTCTATAAATATCTATTCAGTAACTAAAAATACATAGGTAAAATAAAAACAGATTACTGATCATTTTAATCTAGCAGAAAATTTCAAAGCAAATTCTGTGTGGGTAACTCTTTTCCCACAAACATGCAAACAAATCACTTTTCAAGCATTTTTTTAAAACAAATTTCTGATGAAAGTCCAGATTTCTGAAGGTCAATTAGGTTCAGTCTACTGAGTCATAAAAATCTGTCAGTTTCATTGGTCCACTAGGTCCACTTGCCTAGGTGTGTTAACTGACTTCCAAGTTTTACATAATCTCAAAATTCTTGCCCAGTGAGCAAAGTAAGTATTCAATGAGACTGAAAATCATGCAATCATTGATAAATTCTAATTTTTACTTGTTCAGATGGAACAAAGACCATTTTCTCACAGTTTGTCTCAAGAATCATTAACCTGGGCTGGGGATTTAGCTCAGCGGCATAAAGCGCCTGCCTTGCAAGCGCGAGGTTGTGAGTTTGATCCCCAGTACCAAAAAAATAAAAAATTTAAAAAAGTAAAACTAAGGTTTTTTTTTTTTTAAAAGAATCACTAACTCTTAAAGGAAAAAGTCTGAAACTTTGCTTTAATTTTTTTGAGTAAAAATTTGAAAAAACTAAAGTTATCTTGGCATCACTGATGAAGGATTTTTAGATTAATGAAGCTATGTATGAATGAACCCTTAAGGGGTTCATTCTATTTGACAAATCATAAATGCATGTTTATGGGGTATAATGTTATGAATTTACTATTTCATAGAGACACAAGCTTCTGAAACTTTATGGCGATATTTTGAAATACCTTTTCACTGAACATTATAGAATCGGGTTTCTACATAAACACTTTCTGTAGCCCATCATTTAAAAAGTTGAAAGACCTAGTATATTGATTTAAATCATATCTTCCTAATTGTTTAAATAGGCAATTCTCCAACATAACATATAATGAACAACATTTTCATGTTGTCTCCAAATAAACATTACAAAATTTTATTAGTGTCGCAAATGCGCATTATCCTATACTGAAAAGAAAGGCTGGTGTGAAGAAACAAACAGCTATACGATGGCAAATAGTTCATTTAAACTAAAAAAGAGGTGAAATTCCCCGTAATGTACAACTACTTCTAGAGTATACCCAACTTCTAAAATACCACCAGCTGACAGAATGGCAGGCAAAGGTCATTTTGAATTATTTATTAGCACATTGATTGTGTTTCTGTGTCATGATCTTAATTTAGTCATGCTTTTGTGGATTCTGTCCATAAGGTTTGGTAGGGAATCTGCTGTTCTTGTAATGTCAACCAGAACACTTCATATTGGCAAACACTTTTTTGTCTTTATCTTTCTCTTCTCATCTAAACAGGGATTAACTGTTTCAAGAATATTGGTACATGCCATGCAAACTCCAGCCCAACTGTATTCCTCAGTGTCTGTGTCACAGTCATCTCTTCCCTTTTCCTTTCCTTTATCTTGTCCTTCTCTATTCTTCCTCTAGATCCTTCTCATACCTAATGACTCTCTAATTAAATTTATTCACAGTCAGCATCTCTTTTTCTGTTTCTGTTTTTCACAGATTTTTTTTATTCAACAATTAGATTTTAAAATTCTGAAGATAAATGTTGCATCTCATCTTTTAGAAATCTATAAATCTATGAACTTTCATTCAATAGTCCATAAATATTGTGGACTTTATTTAGGCATTGTTTTATTATTATAAAATTAAAATAAATACAAAAGTTCAAAATTTTGTTAGAATACAATGGCTAAATAAGAATTAGACAACATAAGTAAAGAATAGAAAATTAGTATTAAGTAATTGGTGGAGGACATATAATTTTAAAAGAGAGAGAAATAGAATCAATTAACTAATTTTACTCAAATCTTCATGAAACCAGTAAGGTTACCTTTAAGTTTATAACTGGTCACCACTTACTTGATTAGGAATTTTACATTGTATTTATGTTTCTGGCACACAAATTAAATGTGCTAGACAAAATTTAGCAAAATATTACATTCAAATGAAAATCACCCTGAATTCGTATTTAATTGTTAAAAATAAAAAATAATTTTCAAATTAAATACATTGAGGAGAATTGTTTAAGTTATTTATACATCTATATTACATTAGATAAAAATTGTAGCTGTTTGACCCTGATTTTTTTTCTGGTATAGAGAAATAGCCAGTAAAGAAGCATATAAATGCATTTACTCAATGCATCAAGTAATTTTTAATTCTACTGGAAATGCAGTAAACCTAATACTTACATTAGAATGATTTTTTTAGGTATTGCAGACCATGAGAATTGCTGCAATCATATGTAATGTATACAGTTACATTGCTAACTCTATAGGAATGAGTTTATGTGTCTTGTAAACAGCTGAAATGAAATCAGTGCAATCAGATCAGCACGTAAAAAGGTCCTTAAATATGTGTTCTCTAAGAACATCAAAGAAGCTAAGATACAGAAATGAAATGACCTGCCAGAGGCGACATCAGACACATGTATAATCTAGATCAGGTAGGTTCTTGCAGGTGGTTAAAAGAACTCGTGATTTCAGTATAAATAAAGAAAAAAATACAGCTGTTGAAAGAGTTTAAAGAAAGGCATAACATCGGTTTGAAAGGCTCATTTTCTCATTGTAAATTCTTTATAGAGGAAAAGCAAAGAACAAATCCATTTAACCTAATATAATTCAGATGAGAGTTTATATTGCATTAGGCTAGAATGTTGGTTGAAAACATAGTGAATGCAGGCCAGGGATTTAGGTCAGTGACATAAGTGCCTGCCTGGCAAGTGTGAGGTCGATCCTTGGTACAAAAAAAAAAAAAAAAGTGGATGAATTTGTGATACACTTGGATATTTGATACAGATATCTATGGATATATTCTGAAGAATGCAATAGATTTTGTTGATAGTTTGATAATACTGTACAAAGAAAATAGCACAATGAAAGATGTCTCCAAACCGGAGGCACTAAGGAAGGTAATTCTCATTTATAGACATGAGTAAATATGTTAACAAGATAGGTTTGGAGACAAATACAGTTTGTTTTCAATATGGTAAATTCAAAATTTGTTATAATAGACAAGTTGTCAATTTTAGAGAAGCCAGAGATAAAACCTGAATTGGTATGATAATCCAGATATTATTAGTAAATCAAAACTATTGTAACAGGATACATCACATTATGTATTCATATAAGTAGGTATAGTATATATTTATATATCTCTAAATATATGCATTTATTAATTTACTTATCTATATTATCATTTGATGAACTTAATAAATCATGAGAGCTAGTTAAGAGAGTGAGAATATGAAAATGGACAGGCTGGTAATGACTGAATATTATCTATGAGGTTAGAAGTTTTTTTTCTTTTTGGTACTGAGGATTGAACTCACAACCGTGCACTTGCAAGACAGGTGCTTATGCCACTGAGCTAAATTCCCGGCCTTGTATGAGGTTAGAATTGCTTTAATCATGAAGGAGGCTGGGTCTTCGGTATGAAATTTACCTGCCATACTATAATATCCCTCTTTATCTTTGTCTATTTCAAATGCCTCTGCTTTTGATAATTTTACTGTGTGCCTCTTCCTTGCAATTTCTCCACGAGAAGGAATCTATATCCGTGAGATACCTGATCTCTTCTGAATTGTTATGGATATATTCATTTCAGTAACAACAACAAATCATAACTACATTTATTCTACTAGTCGTCAAACTCATTTTCTTTCATTTCTCAGTCAAAGTTACTAAACATTTATTCTCTACTCTGGATATCTTATTCTAAACATTCACAGGTAACTATGACTTGCCACATGACGTCAAGAACTAACCATCCACTGCAGTGCTGGGTTACTTAATTTTATTCTATTTTCTCTAATCCAGCTACTAAGGACCTCAGAGTACTAATTCATATTTGACTGTTTCTTCATTCTTATCAGTATATACATCAACTTAATAAGCATCTATTACTCTTATTTTATAGAAATTAATAATGTATGATAAAATGTGTTATATACTAAAGCTAATTATCAAATCCACTAAAGTCATGTATAATTGAGTTTCAATTACTGACTATGTGATATTAAACAAAATATTCCCATTCTCCAAGACAAAATTTTCTTCTTTTGTAGTAGAAATAACAACTCTCCATAGGGCTGGGGATATAGCCCAGCTGAGTGGCAAATGAAAGGTTGTGAGTACAACTCCCAGTATAAAAACAAAAAGCAAAAAACAACAACAACAACAACAACAAAAACCCTCTCAATACCTCTTGTGGTAAACTACATGATTTAGAAAAGTTTCAATAGATAGCTCAAAAATTTCTGTTATACTGATTTTAATTTTGCTAATAAAACACAAAATATATTCTTAGAGTCTTAAAAATTCCCCTAATTACTCTACATAAAAAATCTTACTTTGAATAATGTTTCAGACAACTATACATATAATGGTTCTAAACTTTGTTTTTATCTGTGTCATGCTACAAAGTAAAATATGACACATGTTGTCGTCACGTATGTGTAATAGTCAAATGACGTTAACTTTATACACTAGGTTGTCCAGTCTCTGCTTTCTTGCCCAGGATAACCTCTTGTTCTACTAAACTGTATCAGTAAATATAATTCTATTTTCCTAAAGCAGTTTACACGAGTGGTAACATCTAACATGCATCAGTTTCTCTAACAATCTTATTAGCAACTAAGAATGAAGAAATAAGTCAGTTGGGCAGGGTCACACAGCTGGAAAATGACAGGCCTGGACCAGGAACCCTGGAAGGCTCACATCTGATCTTGCATTTCTAATTGTTCTGCTCCATCTCCCCTCACATGCACTTGTAAATCATACTCGTCTCACTCCCAGTCTATTCCAAATGAAGTAAGACTTCAGAAAAATTAAGCAAATCAGAGGACAACATATTTTGTTTCCATACTATAAAGTTAGATGTTCTCAAATTTAGTTTAGTTTCGAGTGACTAAGATGCAGAATCCACATGGGAATGATTATAATTATTTAACCAAATAGATGATGCAGTCCAGAAAACAGTGGTGCTTTAGAAGCACTTAAGTATATATGTTTGATAAACTGTCAAACGGGGAAAGAATAGGTCACTGAAGGATGAAAATAGAATTTCTCTAAATCTAAGGGAAGTTTTTAAACTTTAAACTGCATCGTGGAAGAACTTAAGAGTTTTGTGGAGGAGCATCTGGTTTTGTTTTGAGGATAATACTCTCGGGTCGTGAGAGCCCAAGCATGTTCATCATTTATTCTCCTTCCTTTATAATGATTCAGCAGCTATTACTTCACAGGTATTCAAAGATTACTTTCCTTTTCATGCATTTGCAATGGGACTCAGGTGACTATCGTTTGGAAACTTGC
The DNA here is from genome assembly GCA_004027295.1 of Dolichotis patagonum. Taxonomy (NCBI): domain Eukaryota; kingdom Metazoa; phylum Chordata; class Mammalia; order Rodentia; family Caviidae; genus Dolichotis; species Dolichotis patagonum. The sequence continues at coordinate 28,902 of PVJX010006093.1, read as the reverse complement.
TCTGGTAGTTTCCTTTAAAAAAATAAGGAGAAAATAGAGATCATTTTATTCTGTCTCCTTCTAAATTTAATTGAGATATATTTATATATAATGAAAATATTAAACAAGTGTCATTTAATGTGACTTTTAGCAAATGTACTGTTTTGTAAATTTTGTAAATTTACAAAAAATTTGCACCCAATCATTTGAATTCATTTTTTTCATGTACTAAACAGAGAAACATTTTTGCAGTGAATGATTCAGTGCTAGAAAAAACAGTTAGTAAAGCCTGTAATATAGTTAGGGTGAGAAATCTCACAGCACGCTTCTGGAACATGGTAGAAGGAGAGAGTATTATTCCTTAAAAAGCTTTAGGGATTTTTAGAAATATACCGTTATTATCTTTTTTCTGGGGTTTCTAGATAGGAGTTGCTGAGTATTTTAGTAAAATGGAAACTGGACTTGGAAGACAGATTGATTCAAATTTGAATCACTTTCACTCTGTAACCTTGGCAATTGCAAGAGAGGTTTGGATGATGTCATGTCATGATGTCATGTTTAATTTTAAAGGCATACAAATTAAATAAGTTTCTGGTTTTAAATCACAGAAATTCATTAAATATCTTACATGTGTGGCTTACTTTTGTGTAAGTGGACATACATATAAATTTAGAGAGCAAATGGACATATATTTAGAAGTTTTCTCTTTATCCTGCAATTTACTTTCAGTGCCAATATAAACAACAAGGTGTTAATGTACTCTACTGAATTCCAAATACGATGTAGATTTTCTCTACACTTCTAAGTGACACTTGTACTCAATATAAGTAATTGCTAATATTGCCAATATCTTTTATATTCTATTTTGACATAATGCTTTAAATCCACTTAAGACAAAACTATCACATGTCGACTCTTGCATTTACTTTATAGAATAACACGCATCAAGTCTTGTGCCTCTCTTTGCGCAAGGTAAAATATATACATATTTAAAAATGAATTCAAATGATTGGGTGCAAAGCGAGATTTATTTCTCTTTTCTTTAGAAAATGTGAGGCAGGAAGAAAAATTCCTGATATTGTAGAGAAAAGTTTAAGATAATTTTGAAAGTAAATTTAATGTCACATAGGAGTTGATTGATAATTACAAATCAGTAGCCAAGATAAGGCAACATTAATGTAAATAGGACAAAAATAAAGCCCATGTAGTTTTGCAAGTTTGTTATTATCTTGAGCAGAATCACTTATGTTAATCAAAATGAGCATGTTTAAATGTTTACCCTGAAAAATACTAGGGTAACATACAAAGCCAAATTCTGTTCTCGTTTCTGTGAAATAAGCAAGTATTTTGAATTCAGTTGGGTCAATTATAAATGGTAGACGATATACATATTGGCTTCACATTGGGATGCTAGCAGTCTTAAATATTATTTCCCACATAGTCAGGGATTACTTTAATTTTTCAGATACTTGCAATATATCTCAAGTGATTTAGTGCTATTTCATATTCAGAAATTATTCTTATTCCAAAATAATGTCTACAATAAAAATGTAGGAAAAAGAAATATGCTAGATTTCTGTTAAGTATACTTTTTTTCTGTCTTCTCTGTTTCTGTCACTGTATCTGTCTCTCTCTCTCTTACACATGCAGACACATACACGCACAAACACTCACACATACACAATTTCTGGAAAGGTCCTAAAGTAATTGTGACTGTTCTATAAATATGAAACTAGACAAGCACTCAATAACTTGGATTCCGCTCATGCTCATTGTACGATTACAGGCTTCAGGCCATAGGGTGTCATTAGTGCCCAGCAATCCAGAGCCTGAGGATGGACAGCTGGGGCCACATGCTGTGACCAGCAAGGCTAAGACCTCCAAGTGGAAGAGTCTGGAGGAGATGGGATCAGTGAGTGGATGGGCCGAAACGGATGACACCAGCTAAACCCTTTACCAACAAAAAGAAGGTTGGGGCCTTTCACCTCATGTCCAACTGACTCAGGAAAACGCTGCTCGGGGTATAGCAAAAAGTAAGGTTACAGACTGAGAGGCTGCTGAGAACCAGGGTGACAACTCATTACAGTCGCCCTTTCCTGGAGATAGCCACACATGGCATAGCCTCAGGCTTCTGCTTTGTGTAGGTTAGGCAGCGTCTCGTGTGACTAGAGCAGGGCTGTTGTTTCTTGGTGTTGTCCTGGAGGTCACAGTGTCCAGGCAGTCTCCATTAGAGTCGAGTTTCCAGGAGTTTTGCTGGTTAGGATGAGTGGCCTACGTGACAAAAGTCTTCAGCTTTTTTAGCCTCCAATGGTTTACCCAGGGAATGATACTTGCAACTTTAACAGCAGTCAGGTGACAAGCACAATAGTGTGAGGCCCTGTCTTTGAGCCAGGCTGAATCCCCCAGCTGGAACAAGTGTACAGGCTGCCTGAAGATTATTTTTTCTGCTTGTGTAGGTAAACCTTCTACCCAGCCCAAGAACATACAAAAGACTAGCAGATATTTGTAGCCACAGAATAGTTTTATCTCCGTGAAGCCTACTTCAAAGTCTTCAAAAGAGAGAAGTCCCAGTGTCTATCCCTGGAGCAGCTTTGGCCATTGGAGGGGGTGTTCTGGGTGCTCACTTGGCACCAGTTGCTTATGGTGGCAGCAACCAGGGGATGTCGATGTTCCGGTCCAACAAGGTCTTTCAAGTTGTCTTTCCTGGATGGGTTAATTCATGATATTTTTGAATCAGAGAAGCCTTCTGAGGTACAAAACGTCTGTGGTCAGGTAGGCACCATCGTCCCCCAGAGTCTTACATGCCTCTTCCCTGCTGGCCCATCAGTCTTCCTCAGGAGAATGCTCGGGTTTCCTAGGTTGGGCAGGGGTCCTCAAGATTTCAGGAGACTCTTGGGTTAGGGCTGCTTTGTTTTCATGTGCTGCCTCTTTAGCTGACTGATGTGCCAACTGGTTTCCTCTAGCCATAGTGTCTTGTCCTTTGTGGTGTCCCCAACAGTCTATAATGGCCACACTCGGGCTGAGGATTTAGCTCAGTGGTGCAGTGCCTGTCTCGCAAGCATGAGGTCCTGAGTTTTATTCTCAGTACCGCACCAAAAAGCCATAATAAATAAAGTAAAAATAGATGTAAATGACGGTTCTTTCTGGTTCCCAGAAGGCCACCAGGAGTTGGAGTACCTCATCTTTATTTTTAAATTTCTTGTCCTCCTGCAATCAGTAATCGCCTCAGCTATTCAGAGTCAGTTCCCACCCATCCAAGTAGGTCTCAGAAGTCGAGCTTTGGTTGATTTCTGTTACTCTGCTTGTGGAAGACCCCTTTGGTGATAGAGACACTCTTGTGGTTTGGGTATCTTTCTTCCATTGCCCACCTCCCTTGCAGCAGGCACATTGATTCAAATGCCAGTGGATCTGCATCAACTCTCCTGCCTTGTATAGTGGCCCTGGTCTTTGGGTGAGATCCCAGCTCCCTATCATGATGGCAAGAAGGGAAACCTTCTGTTTTACACATTTATCAGTCTCTCTCTGAGCTTCTCAATCCCACTTGATGAAGACATTTTTGTGTACTTCCTGGAGCAGAATGGCATTCATTCCAGAAATGCCTTCAATCTTCTGGAGTTTCCTGTAGATATCAGAAGTCAACTGGGCCATGAAAGCTGTGTTCACCATGCGTAGGTTTTTGGGGTGCCTCAGAGTTGAAAAGAGTGAAGATAAGGAATGCCTCAAAGAGCTGCTCTGAAAAGTCCCCAAGCAATTCCCCTGATTTTTGTGCTACTGAGGTGACCTTTGACCTGTTGTGGGCTTCTTGGCCCCTTCTTGGATTCTTCTATTGCTTCCCTGTGTTGTAGAGAGAAAGCTCTTCTGCTTCCTTGAGTTGTATTCCCACTCTGGTTTACTGTTCAAGGCTGCTGTTTTAATTTTTCCCCAGTCTTTTAGAACTAATACCCTGACTGGGGTTTGATCTTTGAGTCATTTTCTTTCTTCCTTGAGGATGCTGTACCTTTTCTACGTAGCCATTGGTAGTCCTCCCCGATAGGCTGGTGGGCTGACAAATGGACTCCATTAGGTCACTGAGGGCCTTGGGCTCCCTGAATAGGTCAGGATGTGGTGTTTCCAGTTCAGAAGGTCAGTGGTCCTGAAGGGTTGGCCAGGCTGCTCAATTACATCTTCCATCACTTGTGCAGGTCCCCGAGTCTCACAGAGGTGCACCTGGAGACACAGCAGCCATGTGAATGGAGTCACTTCTAGTGGAGAAGTCCCACCAAGGAGGAGAAAGGCACATTGTCTCCTTCTCTCATGAGGACATCCGGCAGCCAATCTCCAGACTCCCAGCCAGTGACGCAAGGGGTCAGCACGGTCAGCTTCCCAGTCAGGGAACCAGATGTTGCGGTGACTCCATCACCAAAGAACCGAATGGCGAATGGCGTTCGGAGAGGTGGAGGGAACCAGTTTATCACACCAGGAGATTCAAAGGAGCAAGCACCACAGGGTCTGAGTCCTGAGTGTCTCTTGCTGTTTCTTTATATAGGGGTTTTATAAAGAAATGCACAGACTGAGTCACAAAAGAAGAACAGGGCCTAGTTAAGTTGCATTGTGGCCATTTCAGTCTTACGTTTCACTATCCCAAAATTTGATTCTACTCAGGAGTAAGACACTACTAAAGGTTATTAAGAGAAAACATAGAAGGTGATCTCCAACATATAACATACCCTTACCAAATTTTAAATAATAATGCATAAATATATGAACTCAACAGTAAGTGCTTATTTATCTTAAAACAATTTTCAAAATATAAGGAAAACTGTTACTTGTGTGATTTAAAAGAAAATAGAGCCAGGAATTTAGCTCAGCAGCACAGTATCTGAAAAGCAAGTGTGAGGTCTTGAGTTCAATTCCCTATTAAAAAAGAAAGAAAGAACAAAAAAAACCAAAAAAATCATTACTTGATAACTTATATACTGTTATCTAGGAAATAGTTTTTCAAGTTACAAAATTAAAACATACATAGTACACATTTCTTTTTTTCCTTGGAATTCTGTATTGTTGCTACCTTATTAAATCTGTTTTGTTTTGGTTTGGTTTGTTTTCCCTTTAAATAAAATTTTTAAAAAATTTTAAAGATTAAAAAATATAATATTCCCTCTTTTAAAAAAAGGAAGAAAGAAAAAAAGAAAGAAAGTAAAAGAGAACAATTTTGCATTTTTCCCTTTCTTTTTCATTAAGGAGGCAATATTTCTTATTACATGGAGAGTATATCCTTAAAGATAGCCTAGCATAACACAAAATCACTAGAAATAAAACTAAAACATTGTTCTCCTGTAGGTTCTCTACCTTTGAAAATTGCTACCTACATTTTTTCAGATAAAATTATAAATAGTGTATAAATTAGAAAATGGCCTTTTATAAGCAAGAAAAAATGATCACTTAATAGCTTCATTCTTCTTAAAATTTTTGTCGTTTTTATTTCCAATCTTATGTGTAAGTAACAACATCAAATATTATTATCTTTCCATGATTTAAATTTGAGTTATTTTCTTCCATCTGAAAGGTCTTTATGCTACAAATGCAAATTTGTATCCTAAAAATGAAGATGTTATTTTATTTTGTGGTCCAACACTAAGGATATAATTCTAGTCAAAACAGATTTAATTCAAACTTCTCAGCATAAATTCAACATAGTCCAAAATCTGCTTCATATGCAATTTCAATAGCACTGAAACATCATATTCATTTGTCAAGAAACAGATCAATTTTTTAAAAAAATCTGTAATAGATAATCCTTCTAAGGTACATGTTCTCTAATTCAGACTTCCTAAAATGTCATGTTACATAGGAAAAGTGTCTTTGAAAATATAGTTAAAGCCAGAGACTTTAAATCAGAGAGGTATTCCGGATTATCCATCTGAGGATAATGTAATTTATTTGATTACATTAAGAGCCAAAGATATTTCTAGGTCAAAGCACAGAGTTATTGCTCCAACATTACTCTGAGTGATTCAAAGTGTTGCAGTATCTCAATCTCAAATAATTTTTGGTAGAGGGTATCCCAATGAAGAGCTAGAGAAAAAAATGGGTGTAGCCTCTAAGAGCAAGAACTGGCCCCCAAGTCGTGGGAAGAAAGGAAGCAAAGACTTCAGTTCTTCAGTGACATGAAATCTCTATTTGGCCAGCAACCTGCACTACCTTGAAAGTTAATCCTTCCCCAGAGCCTGCAGTAGAGAATGTAGGTCTTTTGGTACATTGCTTTAAACCTTACGAAATGCGTGGTGTGGAAGCCAGCTAAGTCCACCTATGTATTTGATCTATAGAACTATGAGATCAAAAAAAATAGAATGTGTCATGGGCTGTCAAGTTTATGGGCATTTGTTAGAGGAATAATACCAACTAATACAAAACCAAGCTGAGAAATAAAAATTCAATTTATTCTTGTTTACAAAATATAATATGCGTATGCATTTCTTTTTAGTCTTAGAATGATCTATAAGTACCTTGTTACAGATGCTCTTTGAGCTTGTTAGTGTTCCAAAGTTTCTACATTCACGAATGGTAGGTATGTAGAACATACTTTTCCATCAGCACTGCTGCCGGTGCTGTATGGCAGGTAGGGTGTGAGCTGCCACTCCCTCATTAAATGAATGTGTTTAACTTTCTGGTCCACTTCCACTGCAGGGGCTTTTAGATTACACTGGATAACAGAAACGCAGAAGAGACACTGTTCTTCTGGGTGTACTCCTTAACCTGTCAGCTTCTCCTTCCTACCACTAGAAAACCATCTCTCGTGGGAGAAATAGATAAATAAATAAGTAACTTCCTGGAAACCACAAATTTGTGATAAACCCTAGTTATATGAAAATAACAACATACCTGATGAGGGCTGCAGAGAAACAGAGGCAGAAAGAGCGACAGAGAAGGAGATACTGAGACAAAGGACCACTGAGTCACGGATGTGTGGATGAATAAGTCATTTGGAGAAGAAAAACATATTCTCTTATCACGATGACCCAGCAAAAAGAACGGGTCAGCTGTTCACCTGGGCTCTTTCCAAATCCCTTGCTCTTATTGTCAGCAAATTAAAATTGTTTAAGTCATTAAATTTTGATTGGTTACATAACTGCAAATAGCTGAATAAAGATCAGGCTATTAAAAAAATATCAGTTTTCTACTTCTGTCCTCAGTGACCATATTTTTGGCCTTGGAATAGCTGAGGAAAGTTAAAAAAAACTACAGACATTTCATTTAACAAATTTTATTGAAGGAAAGAATGACTCTTGGGTTGGAAGAACTGAGAACACGGAGAGGTTTGGCCCGCTCTCTATCAGTGAAACCCAGAGCTCCCACAGAGCAGACAGAGCAGCAGAGCAGTTTCCCTGTTGTCTACACTGGGCATCCGCCTTCTTCAGATGCGGTGGCTGGAATGAGGTGCCTGCCTGGGAGTGTCTGCTCCCAGGCAGCTTTTTGTTATACTCATCAATGAGGTTGCAGTTCGGTAAGTAGGAGCCCAAACAATGGAGACGGCCTCAGGCTACTGATCTCCTACTAATTCAATTTAACAGCAGTGTTTTTCTTGGCCAAAAACAACTACACATATTTTGTTTCCGACCAGCCACAGGCAATTGCAAAGGCTTCCATAGGCAGCGTTATACCATATATCTACCTTCCCCATTCCAGGTTTCTACAGGGTCAGTGCATTGCGGGTTCTGACAGTTTCAGCGAGGGATTCTACCCTCATTGATCAGCTCTGTACTTGTGCGCTTATCTCCAGTCCTAACCAGTTCCATCAGCTCCTCTAGTGAAGGCTGATACTTGGAGGATTCTTTTCTTTTCACTGATCTCTCTCTCAGTACTGTTCCACAACAGCTCTCCCCGCTCTGCATTAAATTACAAAGCCTTTTTGTTAGGGTTCTCTAATAGTGAGATGATATGCACCTCTCTTGTTCCGTGCAGATCCAACTTATCTTGGGCCTATAGCGGCTTTACAGCATTCTTTATCTCAGAAGTAAATGCCTGAAGGCTTGGCCATTATTTGCATTTTGGTTTGTTATTAAAATTGAAAGCTGAAAACTCAGCTTTTTCTCCCTAATCAGCTGAGTCTAAAACAAATGTTAGCGATGAGGATAGTTCCTGCATTATTGCATGATATTTTATATTGAAATTCAAATTCCCAGCTCGCAGTTGTCAAAACAACAGGAGCTTCCTTCTCATCCAGGTCACACTTCCTTCAGTGGGGATCCTGGATGACTGTACCTCATAAACGCCAAGAGGTCCATAAGGAGGGAGCCCCTATCATTTCAGCTTCATTGCATCAATTAAATATCAATTAATTGCTGTGCCCCAGAAAAAGCACTTATCTTTTCTGCTTACACTAATTAGTCTTTTAATCACAGGTCCCACTCAACCATAAAGAGGCCCAGGAGTATGATCATATCATGTTTCTGAAATCTGGAAATATAAAATATTTGTCAGGCAACTCTTAAGACTATTCCTCTGAAAATGACTTAATGTTTATACCTGTTCCTCTCTCTCCTTTAATATACTTCAATCATCTGCTTGTGACATTCCACAGATGATTATTCGCAGTGCAGCATCTTGGATTCTCATGCATACCTTCTGATAAAACGTGAAAGAGAAATCCCTGACCGCATCCTCATGCATCTGGCCATCTCTGCTCCTTTTCTGCAGAAGTGGCTCTTTCTCTTCATTTCTTTCACTTTCAAGGATTTATCAGAAAATTTTAATTAGCATGTCATTTCATTAGTTGACTTACTTTTCAGGCAAACACACAATGTGGAGCTAATATTTTGGAGTCAACAAATTTACCTTATGTTGAGACATGGATTTTTCATTTGCTGAGAAATACACAACTATTCACAGCATGAATGATGGACACCAGTGTATCATTATGGTACTTGGTTTTTAAAAATAGAAGCAGGTACTTGCAAAACTCAACAGAGTCATTGCAATCAGTTTATACAGAAAACTTTAGAAACAGGTCGCATTGTATGGCTAACAAAAAATATTCATGATAAGGTTTCAAGACAGAAAATTTGCTGAGTGTCTTGTTTAAGAATAAAATTCAAAATAATTTTCTTTCTTCTGTCTTTGGTTGTGCAGCAAAAATATAAGATCCATAGCCATTACCAATGTACACACGTAGAAAAGCATATTGCACATTACAAATATATATGGTTTGTATTTGTCAATTAAAAAATTCTCTGTCAGTCATCATTTGATTATGTGTTCATTAAAGTCAGAGATTGGAAGAGAAAATTATTAAGACCAGTCTGATAGAAGAGCCCTCCAGGAACTCTATGAGTTTATCTTATGAGGATTGTCACATAGACCTGTCAAGGTTATAGAAATTGTCCAATAGTGATTCTCTGAAAGGAAAATAGAGTTAGAACAACAGATATCAACTATTGCTGGAGAATACGATTTGCTCAAGGCCAACTCTTATTGACAAGTGCAAAGTTCCTCCTGATTCATTTACAGAGAAGCATCTATTTTAAGACAAAACATTTAGCGTGAACTTCAGTTTTCCTTTCCTCGAGGTGATATGAACAAAGAGTTACTTTACAGGCAATTTTCCACATCCTTGAAGGAGAATACCATATTCTTTGTGGTATGTCCCCCATGATTTGCTCACTATCTAACTTTCCAAGCCAAAGTCATTTCTTCCCATGATGACAGAAATATCACAGTAAAGCAAATACTAAATTAGAACAATGCTATTTGGCTTGATAGGAGTGAAGCCATTTTTTAGTATCAAATACGTCTTAATACAGCTCAAAAAATTGCTCTGAAAGCATCAGCTGCACTAATGTTTGACAAAAGCGATCATATAAAGGAACTCTTTCAAATTTTAAAGTGAGTATATTTTTCCACTGAAAACATGACAGGATTACAATATTATTTAAACATGGTCAGAAAAAGTTCAATTTCTTAAGAAAAATGCTTGCTTTTATTGGGCAGAATTGAAGAATGATCATAGTTGGGGGACTCTAAACTCAGAGATTGTAATGCAGTGTTGATTTGTGATGTAGTTATTGGGTCAGGTGCAGTGAAGGGCATAGGGCACTGTTCTGAGGTCTGCTGTTCTATTCATGAATAAATAATGGATTTTCAAAAGAGGACAGTAGTTACTGGAGAACTTTGTAATTAAAGAGAATAATTCTGACTCTCCTATATGGTTCACATGCTTTTGAAAAATTTTTGTCAGGCTCTTCATTGATTTTATTCTACAGAAAAAGAGTCATTTTGTTTGTACACAGATAAATGGCACAATAAAGCAAAATGTGATGAGCTGAACCGGAAGTGCATAACTAGTAACAACATAATAAACTACCTCTGGGGTGGGCGGTTCATTGACGACTGTCACCTTTATTGTTTTTGCCCTAACACTTTAGTTACCTTGCAAAAATCACTTGATGAGAAAACAGGGATCTCAAGATTTCAATACAGATCTATGGTTTACTCTAGACCTCTAGATAAATAAAACGTTCTTTACGAATACTTCATTAGAAACTTTTTTAAAAATTTAAGATAGATATACACAATGGCCACATCCATTATAGGGAATCTGCATCTCTCCATGGTATATAGTTTCCTCCTTTTATCGCCCGGTTCTCACCCCCTTTTCAGCTCCCCCTCTTTCACAATGCTCTTTTCATTTTATTCTTTTTTTCTCATTTTTTTCTTTCACTTCTTTCCTTTCCCCTCTTCCATTCATATTTCCCTTTTCCTTTGAACAGTTTCTTCCTGCTTCACAGTATCTGTTGTGTATTTATGTTCATGCTTACATTTTCAGTTTCACACACTAGAGAGATAAAGAGATATTCACAAAAGTATGCCCAATTTATTTCCCTTATAATTATGGTCTCAAGGTCTATCCATTTAACTATAAATGTCTCAGTTTTATCTTTCGTTATGGGTAATGCTCTATTATTATCATTTTTTTAAAACCCACATCTGGGGCTGGGGATTTAGCTCAGCGGCATAAGGGCCTGCCTTGCAAGAGCATGGTCATGAGTTCAATCCCCGGTACCAATTAAAAAAAATTAAAAAAAAGAAAACCCACATCTTTTACATCCACTCATTGCTTGATGGGCATTTGAGTTTCTTCCAAGATTTAGTTAGTTCAAATTGTGCAGACATTTATACTCTGGATTTTAACAATGGGTCTCACTTAATGTTTATTTGAAAAGAGGAGTGAATTAAAGAGAAAAACAAAACAATTTAAAATTTTAAAATTGTGGATGACCTAAATTGCCCTGCTGTTAAAATGAATTTTATGGTGATGGAAAGAAATGAAGTGATAACGTGTTGCAGCATTTGGGATAAATTTAGATGACCCTTTTCCATTCCTTGCTCCAACCTTGATCTTTCTTTTTCCCCTGCTTTCTTGTTTTTCTCAGCCTTATTTTTATTCCTTTCTTTTTAATGAGTTATTGACTTTAATATTGAGTTGCTGAGTCATTAAATTTTAGTAAGTCTAATTTCAAAGATTTAATATATATCTAAGACTAAAATTTCACTTAATTATTCAAAAGAAGCGAATTCAAAGGCTGATGAAGTGTGTAAAACGATTTTATTTTCCATATATTTATTGTTACGCATTTATACTGATATATTTTATTGGTGAATTTTCTCAAGGCACAGTGAAGACATTAATTCCGGGCAGAGAGTGGGGTTAGTACATGTACAAATCTCATTTTAACTTATATTTTGAAACACTCAGTTATAAAATATTTGTTTATTAGTATCTGACTTACTCAACCAATCAGCATTTAGTAAGCAGACATTGACGTATCATGAAGACTTTGATTATGGTCAACTATTATTAAATAATTATATTAATGCAAACATTTTCAGTTACCAAAGTGAAACATAATGCTTGACATTTAAATTTTTTCTTGAAATTTCTTTTCAACCTGGCATAGTAAGTAAAATTATTAAAATATGTTAATTACCCACTAGGTTCTTACCTAATAATGTCATTTTCACATAAATTCACACAGACGTCAATGTAATAGAAACTAATAGTATTTCTGAACTCCACGAACTGATTGGAATCTTATTCACCACTAGATGGCACTCTAAATTTAGACTGTGATACATGTTTCTTCAACTAGAGGCTACATTACTTCTGTTTTATAGGATAGAACTCCGTGTATAAAGAAAACAAATAACACCCCTCCAATATACAAATCTGAGATTTCTCCTTTTATTCACTAACTTTGAAAATCTACCTTAATTAAAAAAGTAAAAAAAGCCGGTAGTATAATAAAGTGGAAAAAATGAAGAAAATACGATGGTTATATATAGGTTCTCATAAGATTTTTGATATTTAACTTTTAATATATACTTTTAAGACATAACTTATATATCCAATAGCACAAAAGTTTTAATGTGTTATTCTTATAAGTACAAAATTATAGATTTAATCATCTTGAAGCTCATTTGCAGTATTTCTTCCTTTTTATTAATAATTAAATATGGAAGCAGCATGGATTCCAAGAAAAAAATGTACTTTTGTTAAAATATGCTTTTCACATTGCCAAATCAAATATAATTGTGTATTGGCTCCCTCAAATACAAATAACTCCTTTATTCCAGGCTGGAATTTCTTAAAATTCTTCATTTCTCTGAAGGTGAATTTTACTTTCCAAAGAAGACTAAGCATTTTCTTGTGTTATTTACACTTGCAAGTGATGACATCCTATATGAAATGATAAGAATGATTTGGAAATGTGATCCTGATTATTTGAATAGTATCAGGCCAGAGATCTTATGACCTCAGCATAATTGAAATCATCAACAATTCGTTCTTCAGTGACCTCAGCCCAGATGGTTAGCATGAGGGGCACTAAGGTGGCTGGGTCTCACATTGAGACTGTCAGTTAGAATACATTAAGGAACACTTTTCACAGGGCTGATGGCTCTGCCGCAGAAAAGTAGAAATTTATAGACAGCCAACACTTAGAGATATTCCGTGTGAGAAGCCAACATTCTCCATGGTTGAACAGCAATAAACTTTGCTCTTATTCTATGCTAGGGTCGTGACTCCAATTATTGTGTGCAAGTGGGCTGCTCTGGATAGTTTTGGCTTGGCTGATTACTACACTTTTACTTATGCTGACTCCACACTGAAAATTTACTCTTAATTTTCTGGATCAGACACATGAGAAAATAAAAATTAAATTCTATACCAGGAAATAAAAGTATCCTCTATACCAGTGAAGGCAGCAGAGTTGGGTCAAGTTGTACTGCTGTGAAGTTCTTGGTGTTCATTTAATAATTCTCCTTGTAATATGAAACTGTAAGAGAAAGGAATCTATCACTTAACAGAAAGGTAAAATATGAATTTTGATATTTCTGATTCAGACTGTTCATGTAATATAAAAGACCAAAGTAAGGATTATATGACTTTAAAATATGTATTTCCAAATTTATATAACATGGAAGGAAATATTATATTCTGAAAAATAATACTATTATAAAAGTGTGAAGATATTATATTGTAACATAAAATAGAAATAACATTAATTTACTTTAAGATTCCACTTAGCTCAAATCGAGGGACGCTGTCAATATTGATCTTTTATCAATAACAATTGAGGAAGACCAATATGTAAAGGAAATGTACTACCATTTGCGACTAATTAGGATAACCCTAAACAAATATCTCCTTAACAACATTAAATTAATAATTATACGCAGGATTCAATTAAAATGTGTTACAATATGTATAGGTAAAAAATAAAATGTCTTATTGATGGAAGCAAAATTTAGGGAAATAGAATGCTATCAGGAGATAGAAATTTAGAATAGATACCTAAAACCATCAATTGGATGGAATTTGACCATCAATTCCTCATATGAATTAGATTTGAAGCTGCAGATGTTTAACAGAATATTTCAGTGCCTCGGAAGCTTTTCCAGTAACCTCAGGCACATCTGTCAAAAGAATAAGGCAAATGGAATTAGAATAGCCAATTTGTATTGCAATTCTGACTTTGTTCTTGCTAGCTTTGGGAACTTGGACAAATGATTTAATCCAAGTCTACACTTTCTTTTTCTAAAATAAGAAAAACTATGCTTAAACAATCCTACTGTCATTTGCCGATTTGGCAGAAGATGTAGAATGAAGATGTGGAAACCGTGATCAAACACTGATTATATTGATTAACATTTCCTGGGACATCATTGCTTATTTTTATGATTTATCCACATATTTCAGTTCCTCTGAATCATTCAATATTCCAAACTTTGTTAATTAGTATGATTTAAAACATAGCACAGATTTTCTTAAAATAGGTAGAAATCATATTCAAAATACTGAAAAATGACAGCAAGTAGCTATTTATTAATGTTCTGTTCATTCCCAAACAAATTTGAAGTAACTGCATGTATCTTTAACTCTAAAATATACTTGGATAAGGTGTTTATGATGATTTTCCAGGTTCATTTATTATTATACATAGGAAAATGTATTAGAAGGTTACTAAATTTAGGCTAATATTTTTAATCAACTAATATAAAAATAAAAAGAAGTATAAATGATTAAAATAATGTAATAATTTGTGCTTATTCTTTGTATTGAATTGCAGATACTGCTGAAGAGGTGCATACTAATTTGACTCCACTTTTTGCTGGCGTGACCTAAAGTCTCGCTAATCAAAATATTGGTTCCCAGATGTGCAGTATCTGTACAACTTGCAAACTTGCAAAAAAGGCCAATTTTCAGGTTTCAACCCAGACTTTTTGCAGTTTACCAACATCTCCAATTGATTCTTAAATACAAAGGTTTTAGAAACATATCTGTCTTCGCTAATGGACAGAAGTTCGCAACCTGAAGAAATTATCCCTCCATTATTGGACGCCACTGTCAACTTTTCATCATTTCAGAGCTCGTAGGGAACAGTACCTGTCAATCTAAATGATTTATGCCAGAGTAGCTATACCAGCTTTTATCATGAATAAAAATTGATCGCCTGTAGTTGCAGTTACAAAACAATAGTCTGTTTTAAATAAGTTGAAACATTGCTTTTCACACAGAGGGGAAAACAGTTTAATAGCTGATTTTCCAGAAATGAGCTTTGAGTATATGCTCCATCTACCTGCATATGTACTCTGCTCTTTTCCAAACCAAAATGGTCTCTTGAGCATATGCAAGAAACATTAAATATCTTCTTTTCGTTTTAAATTTCTCCCACTTTTTAAATCCTGTAACATACAACATAAAATATGATGAAGTAATTACAAAGGAGGAAGTGGGCGATTTTTCAAAAATGTTTCATTTTCCTTCTAGATTAATAGGTGTGTTAGTCAGATTTTTGCCACTGGAAAACAGTACCAGAAACTCACAACTTAAAAGGGGAGACTCTTAATTTGGCTTACACTATTGGAAGATTCAGTCTGTGCTCGGCTGGTTGCAAGGAAGACATACCATGGCGGAAGGCACTATGAGCAGAGATGCTGAGTTTGGGGCAGGCCTGAAGCAGAGCAGGGAAACAGAGCCTGAGAAGATGGGGACAAATCTATCACCAAAAATCACACTTCCATGCTAGGTCCCACCTAGACATGCTCAGAGGCATGTGTTTGTTATTCATCTCCTAAGGCTCCAAGCCAAGCAAGTCGATAACCTATCTTATCTGTCCCAATACCTATCTTGGGTTTTACTTCCAGGCCAAATAAATATATTCTTATCAATGCAAATACTTACGTTCAACATAAAATGGGCATTTACAGCTGACACTTCGGTGGAAAATATTTTACCACATTTTCAACCCTTAATCTTTGAAGACTATGTTTTTTGTGCCATATAGAAAAAACTAAATAATATGTTAAATTACAGTCATTAAATAACATTCAGTGTTGATAAATAAAAATATGACATAAAATAGGACATTTAAAAATAATTATAAAATAGTAATTATTGTGCTAATTATTTTAGTTCCTATATTATTGTGAAAAATTCAGGGTTATTATCTTCACTTTATAGAAAACAAAAAATAAGAATTTAGATGACCTTCCTAAGCTTTGAATTTTCAAAGTGCTATTTGACTCTCTCAAATTTATTAAAAATTGCTGCAATTATGCTCTCACTCAACTAGGTAAAATAGTGTTACTTTACAAAGAAAAATATATATAATTTAAAACATTTGGTCAGGATTTAAACTTAGGAAGCCTAAAACAAATATCTGTGATTGTTCAGTAAACTTTACTTCAGAATGTACTGAAGTGAAATTTTTGATAGATAAAAATTACATGTTTTAAATTATTAGATAAGTAAATCATGTACATAAATTCTGTGAAGTTCTTGTGTGTACTTTTCGTTTGTCCAAATATTTATTTCCTTTCATAATTCAAGTTTCTAAATACTGGCTTATCCTTCTGCAAGCAGTGAACCAATCCTTCTATTTTGCTACTTTATGTCAGTACAATGAAGAGAATCAAAGATAAATACATGGACAGTTCTGGCTAATATAATGTAATTAGCACAACAAATCTTGACAAACTTACCTACAATTACATTAATTTTACATATTTAATGCATAACAGTAGATTTATTTATTTATTTTCTAGTAGTAAGGATTGAAACCAGAGCCTTTTCACATACACACGCACACACACACACACACACACACACACACACACACGACCTCTCTAAGGCGTTTTGGCACTCAACCGGAATTCTAATTTGTGATCCTCCTGCCTCAGTCTTCCAGACTGCTGAGATTATAGGCATGTTTCACAAATTCCAGTTTCCAGTTTCCTAAACCTTTTTTTTTAATCTGTAGCAGAATTTGGAGGCCTGTTATCTAATGTTTATTATCTACTTTATGGTTTTCCAAGGAAACACTGATAACAATTTTCTGTCATAGATGTGTACACTGAAAACAATCTTTCTAAGTGTCATTGTTTATTCACTTGCTTTGGAATTAAACATATTTCCAAATATATTAAATAAATTTAACATAAAAACTAATTATATAAAGAATATAATCCAAAGGTATATTGAAGGAAAAATCCAAATCATTCATACATCTTCAACTTTTTTATGCTGATAAAAGTTATTGGTAACTGCTTTCTTTGACTGGGAAATAAGCAAATAAGAAGTAATAGAATAAAAATTTATTTTTTCTTAGTACAACAGACTATTTGATATTCATAAATGAGTTGGGATTTTAGTACTGAATGTAACTTATTATACATAATGACAATATTCCTAGCCCAAAATGGAAAGGGTTTGACTGGGATAAGATTATTTTATATTTTATAAAATTTTATGTAGCATTTTGAAAATATAAAATACTGGTAAGTTTAAAACATATTATAAAAAATGCTGACATTGAAGACATTGATATTGATTGCATAACTAAGAATGGTTTCAACATGAAATTATTATAAGTTGACAAATACTATTTGAAACAGATGAATTATTGTAAAATACTGAAAGGCATTTTTTATAGATAAATTGAAGCTGCAAAGAGTAAATAACATGCAATCACATAACTGTATACTCCCTTTACACCAAGTTTTTCGTATACTCCTTTGACACTCCACGTACACTTACACCAGAACTACTTTAAGTTGCTCCCTTCTGCCAATATGCGCTTGTGAGTTAAAGAGCACAGTATCTTGTTTATGAATGTGTGAGACACAGCATGCACAGCATCTGCTGAAAGAGGAAAGAAAGGATGGAAGATAAGGGGAAGGAAAAGGAAAGAAAAGGAAGGAATGAAAGAAGGAAGCAAGGAAGGAAAGAAGGAAGGAAGGAGAGAAGGAAGGAAGGAAGGAAGGAAGGAAGGAAGGAAGGAAGGAAGGAAAAGAGGGATGAGAGAAAGGACAGAAAAGAGACTGCCATGTTACACATTATTATATTCAGAGCATGAAACCCAGAATCTATACCCAAATTATCCCCAATTAATATTTTTGCACTATTAATGAGCTGTGTTACATGTAACAACTGAGAGAGCCTATTAGTAACTCTAAATTTAGGAATCTGATTTGATAAAAACTGAGGTCAATTTATAGCAGTAGTCATATACTTTTTATACCTAATTTATTTATAATTATCAAAAGAATATAAAAGGGTTTAAGAAAATCCTCTATGAAAAATGTAACTAACAGCAAATATGTTGAAATCTGGAAAATTAGAAATTGGATTAAATTATGTTGACAATGAAATCCTAAAAAGTTATGCACTAATTAGAAAGTTTACAAGAAATAATCTTTTGTTTTAAATACGTAATAATTTTTAATTTGACTGCTCATTTAAAATATAGAAGATTTGAAAGACAAAGACCTACAGAAGAGATAAAAGGCAGGAAAAAGCAATACAAAAATACAAAGAGTAAAAATATACGTTAGCTAGTAACAAAAGACTATGCAAAAATTGGAAAAGAAAAACAACTAGAAAACACTTGGACACCCAAATCCATCTCTCACTGATCTTGCTAATCTACTGCAATAGAAAAAAAGATGACGTATGTAATAGGAACATGATTGCATTTACATAAAACAGCTGTATTCCTCAACTCATACATAGACTTGGAGTTTCACCACCTCAGCATCAAGAGCAAAATGTCCTGTCATTGTACATCTGAACAGGTCTTCTGACTGCCTTGATTACAAGTCAGATCCAGAATATCTTCTGAGGCTCCACTGCAGTGAAGAAGCCGTGAAGTGGCGTCCTTGTGGCTTAGTGACACATATCACCACACTTCCAATCCTTTATTATGTTGAATGATGACAGTGTAATAGAAGCAAAGAAGAGAAATTAGGGGGAAATGATTACACACATGGAGACTAGATATTTTATATATGATCATAATGTTAATATGTACATTTAAGCATAACATATTGAGAAGAATTCTTACTCATTTAAACAAAGATCAGGATGAAAAATATTTCTAGTACATAGGACCACAAACTATGATCATATTTTCAGTTTTCTAGCTCTGAATCATGAGGACTGTTTATGCACCCAGTGTATGCTAATAATATAATTTAAAATGTTTCTCATTTTTATGTCTTTCACTACAAATAGGGTGATGGAATTCACTGGAGAGCACAAAAGTGCAAAGTGATAGTGTGTAGATGCAAAAGCAAGCATTTACTCTTTGGGAGTTAGAACAACGAATTAGAACATTGTCTCGTCTGCATTCCCTAGAAATATGTCTTGTCTGACAATGCAAATTGTGTAGCAGTCAGCATATGTCCTGAAATGACAACAAAAGTATCGTGAGTATTTTGGGGGGAAACCCAATGCATGCATTTCTGAGTGTGAGAAATCATAATTACAGGTTAATGAACAATAAGGATCCACCGTGCCAGTTTTACATATCTTCAATGACTGTGTCCTTGGGCAGGAACTCTGCCTTATTCAAGGGCTTTCGTTCTTTTTATTTTTATGTGTATATGAATCAAAAAGTATTAAAAGTGCTAAAATAAACTTTTCACACAAAGAGGTAGTTGCTCATTTTTGCCAAGACTGAGAAAAGTCACCTTAAGAGGAAGAATAAAGTCATTTTTTATGTCACTGCTAAACATTTCTCTTCCATAGACCTTGCACCTCAGGAAATTATAGGCTCTAATTTAAGGCTCAGTATAATAAAAATAGTAACACCACATCAATGACTATGTAAACTCAAGAAAGAACAATTAATTATGTAAACTTAAAATAAAAATTCACCCTGATATTTACAAACTATGACTTTGGAAAAGCATCATATATGTTTAATGATTTCCAGTAACAGTTATTAAATATACTTTATTTAAGTGCTGTCCTTAGGATTTAATAAGATGATTTTCTGAAATATCATAATGCTCTCCCACAGAGTAGATTGTAAATAAATTTTATTTCCTCTTTTGTAATAAGTATTATATCTATAAAATGGCATAACACAGAAAGCACTGTCTTACTATAGAAAATGAAGTGGGTTTTTAAAGGTTAAGAATCGAAGAAAAATTAGATCTCTAGAGACTGCATTAAAATCCTATTTTTTATCACTTGTTTTTCCATAGGCGATGGTTTGATGAGTGAGCTCTGCATGGTCATAAGGGAAACTCAGAATCTCTGCTTGATACCTTCCAAAATAGATCAAAAGGTATAGAAGGGTTTTTTTGCTGTAAAATGAAATAAAAATGAAGAGTGATTGTTTTAAACAACCTAAGAGTTTCTAAAAGCTTGAACTGAACATGGTGTAGCATTCAGAAAAACAACACTAAGAAACACAAGCAAACATCACTTGGCAACTGTGGCAACGTGACTTAGAAGATGGGGTTTTGGGTCCTTGGGCAAATCGTCTTGACTTAAAAATCTCAAAAGCATCAAATGAAACATGGACATTTTTCACTTTCATGAACTCCTTGAGTTCCTCAAGAAACATTTCAAAATTAAGCAGCGTCCTCTCTCCTAAAGATATAAAACGGTGAACCGGAAAACACAAATGAACAAGAGCTACAATAAGAAAGAGAAACTCATTCAGCTTCCAAAATACAGCATTTTCCCTTTTATCTAATCATAACTAAAAATTATGGAATAGTGTGATATTTTATTTGCATTACAATGTAGCTTAATGTTCTTCTGAGAACATTATATTTTTTCTGACAATAATAAATAATTGAAATGAAATTTTTTTCAAGACACAACTGTAACATATTAAAAAGTAGAAAAAAGTTAGCAGAAGATATTAATAATTGATTGATTAAAAACAAAAAAATTCTTAATATTTCAAAATAAAATGGAATTTATAATTAAGAGTAATTGTACAGTACCTGTACTGTAATGTAGACTAACATATGTAACTATCTGGAATAAACACTGAAAGTTTAACAACTTTCTTTTTCCTCTTCTCTTCTCTTCTCTTCTCTTCTCTTCTCTTCTCTTCTCTTCTCTTCTCTTCTCTTCTCTTCTCTTCTCTTCTCTCCTCTCCTCTCCTCTCCTCTCCTCTCCTCTCCTCTCCTCTCTTCTCTTCTCTTCTCCTCTCCTCTCCTCTCCTCTCCTCTCCTCTCCTCTCCTCTCCTCTCCTCTCCTCTCTCCTCTCCTCTTCTTTCTCTTCTCTTCTTTTCTCCTTTCTTTTCCTTCTCTTTCTAGGTATTGAGGATTGAATCCAGGGCCTTCAAATTGAGTATTTCATCCTCAGTTCTTTGTAAATTGATTTTCCTTTTGGGACAAGGTCTATCTAAATTGCCTAATCCCAATCTGTGCTTGAACGTGCAATTCTTTTGACTTGGCTGCCAGAGTTCTAGAAATGCAGGCCTACACTACAACATCTGACCTAATAGATTTTGAAGTATAGACACCAGTATATTTATAAGAACATAATGAACATTGCAATTCAGTTATATTGATAAAGTAATATAGTTTATATTAAAATTTAATATTTAATTATGTGGAAGGCAAGTTTTATAACAGAAACATTTGTAATTTCGTTTTTCTTTATTGCTTATGGGTGTGATTTATATGTACATGATGAATACATTCATATGGGGAATTTGTACCGATACATGATATATCTTGATCCCTATGTTTTCCATGCCCCCCCTTCACTTCAACACCTCTTCCTTTCCTTACATACAAAGCTTTGTTTCTATTTTATCCTTCTCTTCACATGTTTTTCTTTTTCTTTTCTTCCCTTCCCCCTCTCCAGTTTCTCTTTCTTTCTGAAAACTTTCTGCCTACTTTACAACATCTGTTATATATTTCTTTTTTATTCACACTTTGGGGGTTTTTTTGCAACACAGAAACAATGTGATATTTACATATATGTCTTTGATTTGTTTCACTAAGAGTATGGTCTCAAGGTCCATCCGTTTTCCTAGAAATGTATTGAATTTATACTTCTCTATGGCTGAGTAGTACTCCACTCTATTTAAAAAAAAACACATTTTCTTTATCCGTTCATCAGTTGACAGACATTGGGCTGTTTCCTGGCTTTAGCTATTATGAACTGTGCTGCTGTGTTGCATATGTCACTGTGGCATGATGTTTTTAGTACTTTCATGAAGATACCAAGAGGGGAATAACTGTATCAAATGGGGGGCTCTACTCCTAGATTTTTGAGGAACCTTCACGATGATTATTTTAAAGAGTAGAATATATTTATTGAGAGGAAGAAAGCTTCTGTCTGAAGAGAGACAGAAGGGGTCCCAAGCGGGTTGCCCCTCATGATGATTTTTAAAGTGGTTGCACCAGTCTACACTCTTACTAACAAGGAAGAAAGGTTCCTTTTTCCCTACAGCCCATCCAGCATTTGTTATTGGTTAATTTCTTAATAATTTCCATTCTTTCTGTGGTGAGATGGAATCTCAGTACTGTTTTAATTAACATCTCTCAAATGGCCTGTGATATTGAATATTTCTTCATTTATTTATTTGTCATTTTTAATTCCTCATTTGATAAGTGTCTATTCATTTTAGATGCCCATTTTTGAATTTGGTCTTTAAGTTTGTTGGATTTATTTTTTAGTTCTTTAGATATTCCAGATATTAACTCTTTGGGAAGAAACTGGATAAAATTTTTTCCCACTTCATGGTTTGTCTTTGTATTCTACTGGTGATTTCCTTTGCTGTGCAAAGCTTTTTAATGAGATAAGATCCTAGTTGTTGACTGTTTGTAGTCTTTCCCATGCAATTGGGAATTTTTCTTTTAGTGCTGTTAAATTAAGAACACTGGAATTATTTTAAGTGATCCTTCATTATGCAGATTTCAATGCTTTATGAAAAGAATTGAAATGAAGTGCTTTGATAAATAGTTGAAAATACCAGTAGTCATACTGGTATGACTCAGATAACATAAATGATGGAAGGAATATTTTCTGATGTCACAAATGTAAGGAAAGTTCCAAACATCATATGTATGAAAAATGAAAAAATAAGTAATGGAAACAAACCAAAGACAAAAGAAAAAAGCATAACAGAGTCTGGACATGTACTTTTTTAATGTAAAGTAGCAAACTTCAATAGGACTCAGATATGAACTACTTTATAGAATTGAGGAGGACATTGATATCTTGGATCTAAGATATCAATGGATCCATTATGATCTTAATTAGGCATAATTGTCCCACACTTGCTTATGCTTTTTAATAGTACATGGGAGGATTATGCCTACTCCTGGATATAAATATATAGAGAGAGTAATATATTATACACAAGTAAATATTCATTACTATAAATGCTATATTCATTAATATACATCAATATATTCATATATGGATATATTCTTGACTATCTATATCTTTATATACATATATGTGTATATTTTTCCAGAAATTATTATATTCATGTTTTCTTTTAGAGAAACCTCAGGTAAAATAAAAATTAAATTTTCAAGTGGCCAGAAAGATAAGAATTTTGAGGAGGAAATGAAATTAATTGCACATAGCTCATTATACATTGCATAGTATAAAAACCACCTGAATTAAGTTTTACCTTTTTCAAATCTCAATATTTCATGGCTCAAAGTGATTGATATGTTAAACATCAAAACTCATATAATTAAAATCAAACTAATATTCTCATAGTGAATATTTAGAACTTGAGCATTAATGTTTTAAAATGACATTCTAGGACCAGGGATTTAGCTCAGTGTTCTAAGTGCCACCCTGGCAAAAGCAAGGTCATGAGTTGGATCCGCAGGATCAAAAATAAAAAAATAAATCAATAAATAAAATGACATTCTAGTCTCGGTATGTGATAAGTCAAGGGTTAAAAGAAATAAATATCAAAATGTGGATCAAAATTATAAAATCTTATTCACTTATTACCAAAAAAATCAAGGACTATTCATTTTTAAAATTTGAGTATAATCCTACCATAGCTATACTTTCCTCACATAACCTTGCAATAATGATTCATCTTCATGAACTTAAGTTTATCTTTCTATAAAAAAAATTCTAAGTATTCTGCCAGACTCTTGGAAAGACAAAATTAAAGTGATTTCCTGTCAGTGCACTTTGAAATGAGATGTGCTGTTATAAGAGATTATAAAATTCATTTAAAGCATAAAGTATTTCTGTATGTGTGTGTGTGCATGTGTTCCACTCTCTGTCTCTCAGTGGTTTGCTTGTTAGTATATCATAAAAGCACATACAAAAAACTAGATTATTGAATCAGAAAGTTCAGTTTGGAATTTAAATAACATGGAATTAAAATAATACAATTTTTTTCTGATGATGAGATTGAAAAACAGATTCATATAATCAGTCTCAGTGTTCAAATTTTGTCCAGAATAAAAGTTATCTAAGAACCCTTACAGTTGTTTTAAAAATTCCCCATATTATATACAGAAAACAATTTTCCAACTTAGTTTTGACAAGCAGAACATTTGGCACTGGATTGAAACAGTGCATTCTGCTTAGTCACTAATGCATTAATGGGATTGATTCCCAAAGTTTAAGACAATCTGTAAAAATATGCATCATTTAAGATAATTCTTCAATAGACTATCAATTGATCTGTAATTTCAGCTTCTGAGTGGGATGGGATAAATTGCGTTATAATTTTAGCTTCTGGTTGGGAAGGAATAAAGCCGCATAAGAATTCACACTGAGAACTCACATTTGTTATTTGGAGAACAATAAAAAATGTTTGTGATTCTTTTCTGAGTGTTAAGCTTCTAGTTTTCCAGATTATACTCTTAACCCTAGCTCAGGTTAGTATTATTTGTTATACCATTTCACTGATTTTTGCAGTTTTACTGTAATAAAATAAGGACAGCCATAAATTTAGTATTATTTCTGAAAAAGAGAACAAGTATAAACAATGCTTATTAACATACAACTTTAATTCTTTAAATTCAGGCTCTAAAATATAACTTTCAACTAACTTAAATCAATTACTGTGGAGTAAGTATGTCTACCCCTAAATCACAGTTGAAGGCCTTTTTCCTGATGTGGTTTTAGCTAGAGATGGGGCCACTGGGATAGAATTCTGTTTAGATGGGTTTAGGAAGGCAGAGATTCCATTATGAAGTCAGTTCCCTTATCACAAGAAGAAGACAGAACTTTCTGTCTTTCTCTCTCCATCATGTAGACATACAATTACATAGCTCTCTACAGACTATGAAGAGCTCCTTATCAGCAATGAATTACCCAGAACATTGATCTGGGATTTCCTTGAACTCAGAATTTTGAGAAATACTTTTTCCATTATTTGAACCATTGTTGTAGAAGGCTGTATTAATTTTCCCAACCCTGAGACAAAATATATCATGTCAGCAAATTACAGGATAAGATGTCTATTTTGATTAACAGTTTTCATAAAATTCCATGTAAGGTTGGTTGGGTCTAAGGTGGAAATCACTTGGTGGAAAGATGGCACTGGAAAGCCCCTCAACAAAAGACAGCCAAGAAAGAGAAAACAGAGAAGAACCACAAATGAAAAATACATCCTTCCAGGCCTGGGATTTAGCTCAGTGGCATAAGCGACACTGGCAAGCACAAGGTCATGAGTTCCATCCTGGCACTAAAATAAATAAATAAATAAATAAATACATAAATATAAAAAACAGAAAAGAATACATCCTTCCACGTCATGTTGACAGCAACCCACCACTTTAACAAAGCTCTACTTCCTAGCCGCACATGAACACATCCGTGGATTAGTCCTCGGTACAGCAACTGCATGATCCAGCCCTACCTGAAAGTCTCATCTCTGCACTGAGAGCGTTGCTGGAAGTTTTAGATCTAAATCATAACACAACAAGAGCCACCTGAGACATGACAGTCTTTCATAAGGATGCTGGTTTTCTTTCATAAGGATGATGGTTTCTTTCTGGGGCAGGAAACAAGAACTTTTATTCCTACTTCGAAATGATTAAAATGTTAATAATGTAAATTGATGCACTGTTTTAATCTGGTCACTCACGAAATGCCAATAATGTAAGATAAAGGAGTTTTAAAATGGAAAATGCAGCAAAAATTCACCAGGTCAAAGAGACAAGCAGAGAAATAATGCTGTAATAAAATACTGTAAACACGATTAGTGCACAGACAGAAACTCATCTGTCAGGCAAGAGAAAGATCAGATTTAAGGTGACAAGCAAAAATACAGAAAGAAGCACCTCTTCATGGCATATTCTTGCCACTGATAATCTTAAAGTGTGCATATTTGAAACCAAAAATCTCCCCTTGTGTATCTAGGGTGGAGGTTATTTTCTGGAGAGATTAAACAACAGGCATCCTGTTGGAACCACTAAAGACAACTGATGGCAAGAACAAGCCTGAAAACAAGATGATTGATGGACATTTACACGTCCAAAATTGGAAGGGCCCAGCATTCTGTGTGCTCAGCTCTTCCTAACCAGATTAGACATTCCCGTTCTCATCCACAGGAAAGCCAGGGACTGGTCCATCCTCTCCAAACAGTCAATCGGACATAATGCACCACAGATATATTTAGGCATAAGTGATAAGTCCAGCTGGAACAATGTATAAAAATGTTTCCCCTCAACCTACATTCATACAGAACTTCCAAATACTTCTACAATTCTTCACTGTTAATTTTGCACAAGAAGAACTGATTACTAGACAACAGAATAAAACCTCTAAGATAAAGACTAACAGAATGAAGGAACACTAAGGAAACAAATATGGCCCAGAAAAGATCTTTAAAAAAACTAACCTCAGTGTTTTCATAAAATGAAGAATTCCAAAGTCTGTGTGAACATCCAGAGAACATTTAAAGTCGGTCTGTGAAAATACAATGCATCAAGTGATAATGGAAAAATCAACATAACACTTGGGACATAAAATTGGGAATACATGTAAAAACTGAAAAAAAAACTAGAAAGAAAAATATTTAAAATGTAAGAAGAAATAAGAAATTTAGAGAACTGGTAGTGGAGTTACATTGTTTGATTAATCAGCTCTCCAGAAATGGAGAGAGAGAAATAAAGGAAAGATATTGTGAAGGTGTTTTCTAACAATAGTTGAACGACATTTAATAGTTGATTGAAATAATTTACCATCAAGTAACAAGCAGTGGAGAAAGAAAACATATTAATGGAAAATGACATTAGAATTAAAAACTAAAATCCAGTTTTTAGAAGAAATTTCTAAAGTTAGCCAAAGAGTACAAAAGAGACTTTGTATTTCTTTATGCCCATACATAAGCAAAAACACTGTGAAACATTTCAAAAATTTGATTGGTAGATATTCTTAATCTATGATGGTATGGCAATATATCAGTCCAAATTATTCACTCATATATTCAACTAAGCAAGCATTTTTGAAAAGTTATTTTTTTCTCATGTAACACTTGTACATAATAAGAAGACACTGCTTTTTAAATAGACAAAAAAACTGCCTTAGTGATTGACATTCTAAAGATAGTAATAGTAAAATT
The DNA here is from genome assembly GCA_004027295.1 of Dolichotis patagonum. Taxonomy (NCBI): domain Eukaryota; kingdom Metazoa; phylum Chordata; class Mammalia; order Rodentia; family Caviidae; genus Dolichotis; species Dolichotis patagonum. The sequence goes on along the minus strand of PVJX010006093.1, from coordinate 1,572 downwards.
AAATAAAATCTATGTATGTAACTTTAGATTTCAATAGGTATTAATATGGGCTGAAATAAAATAAAATTTGTATTTGTTGGAGTAGGGTTGATATTTTAGTTAGGATATCTGGACAAGGCATATCCAAAAGTGAGCTTCTGAATCAAAAAATGAATTTCATAATCTACATTAAAATATCTTAGATAAATTCATGCAAAGGAGACATGCAAGGTACAGAAATTTTGAAGTTATGATGCATGTAACGTATTACAGCTGAAAGAAGAATCAAGTGTGTCTGAAGCAATGAAAAAGCAGAAAGAATAAAAGTGAGATTAGAGAACTTGGAATAACAGTGAGGGACATCGTCTCATTATTGATCATAGTGAAGTTTAAAGCAAACACTGGCAGAAATGGAAACCCAAAAAAAATTAAAACAGTTTTGAAATTGTTCTAGAGACAATGACTATAGCAAGTACACAGTCAAGAAGATCAATTAAGATGACACTGTAAAGAAATAGGCAAGAAAATATAAAATAAAATAAAATAAAATAAAATAAAATAAAATAAAATAATAAAATAGTGGCGGCCTAGACTGAATGGCGGCAATGGGAATGACACAGAATGTGTAAATTGTGGCTCTTTGAAGGTAAACTTTGCAGAAAGTGTTGATGACTAAATGCAGAATATGAAAACAAGAAAATTGTCAAGGATGCTGCCAAGAGTTTTAGTCTGAACAACTGAAATAACAGTCTTGGCCTTTAGCAGAAAGAAAAAATTTCTGGAAGCCTAGATTTCTTAAGCATCTCCACTGAACAAGTGGTAAATGTAAAATGCTTGATCATTATGAAGGAGATAAATCTGTGTAAGTCTGGAGTACAGAAGGAAACTTCTGATTCTAGATGAGCTCTTGGGACTCACGCTCATGTACAGGTAATGAAATAGGACATGTACATAAAATTACAGTGAATACATTTTAAAAATCCTAGTACAGAAAAAAGGCACATTGCTAATGTTATGGGCTTAGTGTGTTTGAAACAAAGTGGGTGTTTTGAGAGTGATTGAAAGTAACATATCTTACTGAAATTCAATACAATTATACAAGGAATATAGTAGGGGTGGGGGATTAAATACAATAAAAAAAACCTGGGAGTAATGAGAGAGATGAGAAATAACTAGTTGAAGACTGACCAGATAAGAAATTTACACAAAAAAGGATTATCATAGAAACAAAATCACATTTCAGGGGAGGGATATGATACATTGAAAAATATTCCTTTAAGATGGAAGAACGTATAGTGCGCCTAGAGACTCGGGGAAATGGTCCAGTATGTAAGGGAGAAAGGCGATACAATGAAATATAAAAGAACTGAGGGAGCAGTATTTTTAAGAGTTTGACGTGGAATGAAGTTTAAGACATATAAAGCACTTGTGGAAAGTGCTGCTTGGTTTTTCAATATAGTCAAGGATGCTTGAGTTTTCTTTTCTTTTTCTTGTTCTTCTTATAAACAAAAGGAATTTATTTCTCACAGTTGTAGACGATGAAAAGTCCCAGATGCAGATGCCAGCATGTTGCATTTCTAGTGAGGGCTCTTT